>BGPR01015360.1:0-36880 GCA_013235015.1 Araneus ventricosus
AAATCTAGTTTTTGCCTAATATACAAAATACTATCAAAATATGTAATCATTAATACCATTCGAAAATAATTAATAAATCATAATAACTTCTTCTTCAGAATCTTTTCATCAAGTAGGAGTTTCGTCACCGAGAAATGGTATTGGTATATATAAAAGAATGCCTTGTATTAAAAAATTCAATAATAAATTTATTAAGAACAGTTTTTAAAAAAACACTTTTATTAGTATGTTAAAAGTAGATTTTCTATGTTAATTATTTTCTATTTTTTAATCTTTAATTTATAATTCATCTTTAAATCAAAATTTTCTCTTTCACCACCAGGTGGTGCCACTCGTATGAAATAAAAATTTAATTAGATTAATCAATTAAGTGGTAAATAAGGTATAAAAATATTGCATTGCCATTAAAAAGGCACAAATACAAAAATTTCAAAATTCTGCCCCATCAGAAAGGGATCACTTATAAATTTCCAAGTTTACAATCATGAAACAAGTGAAGTTAAATGAAAGAGCATTAAAAAAATTCACTTCCTAATATTTGAAAACCATTAAACTATTCTTTATTTACTTTTCGTTCAATTTATGTGAGAATGGAATTCTTACGGACAAACCGTTTCCAGTTCCTCTTCATTCGGGACTTCCTGGGCCGCTTTCATTTGGGCCTCTGGATACATATTATGACAGTCATAAAGTTTTGTATCGCATTCTTGAGAAGTGGATTCCACTTTACCTAAACAAAACGAAAATTAATTTGATATATATCTAGTTGAAATGCGGTTTGAGTCAAAGATATCGTCGCTTAACAAGCAATATCACCTATCTCATTTTTTTGAAATTTCAAATAGGAAGAAAAGATTCAATCTTTCACAATCAATAACGAATATTTCTGATCTTTTTTAACATCTGATGTAATCATGAGGCCGCACGTTCCTACCAGATGTGAAAAAAATTCAGAAATATTCTTTATTGATTTCGAAAGATTATGTTCTCCTTCTTTGAAAAATTAAGATAGGTGGTGAAGTGGCTTGTTAAGCGACGGTATAATAATCATTTTATTTGTTATGAACAATATGCAAACCACCAGTAAATCGGATGCTCAGAAATAAACTTTTTATGAGCCTGATGACTCGAACCATTTGGACCGAGAAGTTAAAACCTTCTAAGTAGCGTATAAGCTTGATCTAACAACTTTCAGGTTTGAGAATTGCGCTTTTGAAGTAGATAGGTCTTACCCTTTGACATTGAATCGAATATTTGGCATAAGAAAAGACTGTAACTGAAAAAGTTTTTAAGAAATTGTACTAATGAACTAGATGTCACAAAATTATTGCCAGGAGTGCTCAAATCTGGCAATCTCACTATGATGTAGGCGTGTAGTTCAACTATTACTAAAGATAGATCAGTCTGCAAGGTACTTTAGGTAAAGAGACAGGTAAGTCATCAAGATATCACTCCGCCCTAGCTCGAAGCCATCCGGCGCATCTGAAGGAACGGGTCGCCGCGAAGTGTAAGACACGGGTACTGAGGTCAATTGTGAAATGACCATCACCTGCTCATGTACCGACTTCTGCCATAGGACGCACGTACCTTCATCGGAGATGTGGCCACAACATTGCTGTAACCTCCAGGGAAGCGAGAACCCTCTTACTTACCAGGCTGCTTGCCGTCCTTTAAGTATCTCCCGAAGGGATAAAGAGCGAAGTAACCACCAGTCGAGTTAGCTCATGCCTGTCCTAGCATCTGGGCCATATGAATGATGGCCATTGCAACGTTAATGCGGGAATGGATGGTAGAGTTCTAATGGCCATTATCTGCCCCGGCCCAACTCTTCCTGTAGGAGGTACGTCCTATCAACGGAATGGAAGATAACTTAACTCCACACCACTAATCTTACTTACTTAATAATGAAACGGAACCTGTTTACTTATCAGGAGGCTTCTCATCCACATAATCGTGGTGACTCCTTGTGGGTTTAGTTTAGTTATACTAACGTCCGTTTTGAAACAACATGATGGCTATTTTGGAATGGATCTCGTAATTTTCAACATCGGTCAGGTGACGAGGACGGCACCTGAGCTGGCACCCCTTCTCTAAACTTCCACACCATACCAGCGAGGAATCCACACATTTTTTATTTAAATAGAAAAGCCTACAATTTATGTTTGAATTTTAACGGATTGATAGGTTTTAATTGGAGTGTTTTCCATCTTTTGTTAAAATATTGGTATTCAGTAGTAGTTGAAAAAGACCCTCCTCTTCAGCGCTGCTGTTTGGGGTGGGGCCTTATCTAATGCCCAGATTTCTAAATTGCATTCCACACAGAGAATGTTTTTATTGAAAATTTTCGTTCAAAATCACTCCTACAAATTCTTTAAAGGTTATTTTAGGTATCCCTCTTTTACATATAGCTATTAAATCTTTGTTTACTAAATTTAACATTTGGAAGTTAAGATCTGATAATTATAAAGAATGGATTAAACATATTCATTTCGATATTTACGATGATATTAAAAGTATCCCTTCTGATAGAACGATTTTGATTTTTGAGGATGATTTCGATAGTGAATTTGAAATGTACCCTGATGGATCTAAGGTTGATGGCAATGTTGGATTCTCAGTCTGCATTTTTGAGCAAAAAACAATACTACCGGTCTATTGTTATAAGATGGACTCGTATAATTCTGTATTGCAGGCTGAGCTGGCGGCCATTAATTTTGCCGCTAGCTGGCATTGGAAAATAATGTTAAAGTAAAAATTGTAACTGATAGTAAATCCTGAGATTGAGGCGCCAAAGAGACCTAATGCCAAGTCGAATTACGTATTGTTAATTAAAAATAATTTGTTTAATGCCAAAGGTCTTGTCAGCTTGTCTGGGTAAAAGCTTATGCTGGTAACCCAGGCAATAAGTTGGTGGAACATTTTGCAAAAATTGCTTCTGCTTGTGGAATAGGTATGCCTACTCTGGCTCCATATTCATATGTGAAGAGATTGTGCAAAGAATTCCTTTTGCGCGATTGGAACCAGTATTGGAATTGTTCTATTTCAGGACTAAGAATTAATAACTTTCTTCCTACAGTTATTTTAGACCTAATGATATGTAATAAATATATTATCTATTTTCTGACAACCCATGGGCCTTTCCGCGCTTAGTTATGCAGCCTTAAGGTCTTGGATAGTCAAAATTGTATTTGTGGTCTTCAAGGAGATGTTGACCACTATGTTTCTTCTCGTGTGTTTACCAAAGATTCTCACATTATTTTGCCTACCGATGTTACAAGAGACTACTGGATTAAGGTACTTTGTAAAAATCGTCTTTGCCTTAATAGAATAAAAATCATTTTCCGAGGTCTCTCGCAAAATTTGCGATTACCTTGCACAACGTTTATGAACCTTGTGTGTCTTTCTGTTCTTTTTGTGCTGCTGTTGGTTCGTTTGTTTTCTCTTAACAGCTTCCTAATTTGTTTTATTTACAAATTATTTACATGTTATGTGAAAGTTTATGTAATGTTTATAATAATTTTTACGCGCAATTTGTATTGTTTGTATTATTACAATTTGTATTATTACACCTTTGTATTGTTTGCAATATTTATTACGTGACACTTGGAAGTTTTGTATTGTTTACAGCATTTTTTGGGTGCCATTAGTGGAATTTTGGATTTTATTTCGTAATATTTCTTCTATTTCCTTTTTCAAATATTGGTTTATTCCTATTGTTTTTTAATTGTTTCGTAGGTTTAGGGTATTTTTTACGTTACTTTAAAAATAGTTTCCTTTTATGTTTAAATCTTTGTAATTAGAAGCTTTTATGCATTATGTTTTTTGTGACACGATTTTATGGTGTTCCAAAGGGAAAAAAGGCTTCTTGGTTTGTTTAATTTTCTGTAATTAGAAGCTTTTATGTATTATTTTGGGGGGCTTTTTACGACAAGGTTATGTGGTGTTCCAAATGGGAAAGAAAAGAAAGAGAAAAATCCTTTTTGATTTTTTTTAATGGAATTTTGGTGTACCCTTGGTTCTTCTTTGATTTTTTGCAAGAGTTACTATATTTTTGTTAATAAGTTGCTATATTTTTGTGGTTTTTTATTTGCAATGTTTTGTTGCACACGTTGGTGCTTTTGGTTGTGCTTTATACCTTCAAATGGGAAGGTGTGTTAATTGTGCACTGTTTTATAAATGATTAATAAATGCTCTTTCGCGCTAAGTTTGACTGTTCCCCGTCCATCCCTTTGGACTCCGGGCCCTTGGGTCGGTGGATGTGGGTTGTGGGCACCACACCAACGGGAGGACGTTTGGTTCCCCTTACGTATGATTTAACGTGCAGCAGGCCCAATACACGACGGATCTTAGATGGAATCGGTTTTTGAACTTGGAACCCACTGGCCCCAAAGCCACGATCTTACCACTAGGCCACCGCGGCCGCCTCCCGGTGGGAAACAAAGAGAGAAATAAAGAAGAGTTTTGAAGTTAGTTCGGAAATTAAATAATGCAGAATTATTTTATAAGGAAATTTACAAAAATTATTTGCTATCACTGTTAATATCATTAATTTAAGTTCCGGCCTGCACTATTGATCCACAGTAACGACATTTTTCTGCCAAGTAAGGGATTATTAAGTTATTCTTCATTTGCGGTTTTAAAGAAAGATTACACCTCAATGCAAATAGTCGACAGTGAAATTCATTTTTAACATCTTGAAGAAGCAGGATACTGACAGGGCGAGGTTTGGGATGTAGGATAGCTATGAAAAAACATAGAAAGTTATAGAAAACATTGACTTTCTTCTCTTCTTAAAGAAACAAATCAAGTTATATTAATTACACGATTGCTAAGCGAATAAATGATGAAACATGTTTGGCGTGCTGTTATGGATGAACAAGGAGCTGAATTTATCTGCATCTATTTTTTAGGTTCGCCTGGTGTCATTGACAGATATATTAGATTTATTTGTAATTTATTACTTGTGCACTTGATTTGACGCATTCTTATAAGAAACTAACTTGAAGAAATTTGAAAATTTCTAAATGTGATTTGTATTCTATCTTTTTTTTATACTTAATTTCTCACTAAGTTGAAAAACATTGAACTTTCTTTCACTTTCTTAATTATATACCACAATTTATTTTTCTTACAGTACTATAAACTAAATGTAATTTTAATTATAATGTTAAGCTCTACTAAACTCGGTATTTATAGCGTGTGCAGTTTATTTCATAATGCATGCACGTATATACGTTTCGATGTTTACTTTTTCTAAATATTTTTATACCGATTATTTTCTTATTTATTTGTCATCTCATTAACTATATCCTTCTGGATTCTAAGCTATCCAGAACTTTTTTGTTTTACATACATTTATGTCGGTTCCTAAGGGTTATCCGGTATATCATTTATGATTTGACCCTACCTCTTCTATTCTTGTTATTCTCAAACCATAGGAAGACAAACCACACCATTAATTGACAGCAAGTTAACCTACTTTCTCTTAATTATTGGACTCTATCACTTGCCGTGTGCCTTTATGACAGATCACTTAATAAAATAGTTATACTCTTAGAAGGAAAGAATTTTTTTTATAGTAATAGTTAATTTGTATATTATTATTACATAAATTCTATATTAACAAAGCAGCAAATTATGATTGAATGCTTCAGATATTTTGCGGTATCAAATAGTACATAACGACAAGTTTTCAAATATATTGCTAAAATAACTTGTATTCTCCAAATATATATATATATATATATATATATATATAATTCTTTTACTTAGAGGCAAAAAAGGGTCGAATTTCTTAATCGCCGTTCGGCAACAGCTCTCAAGTTTGTTTTATTTACAATGGCGGAAAGACCAAGACAACAGATTTTGTTTTTTGAGAGATAACGATATATATTTTTTTTTGAGTTAAATAGTTTAAACAAAATAAGTTTAAGTCTTGCAGTGTCAATTAGGCAAATGAATGAATGTCTCCTTAATATGTCCTTTTTAGTTAAAAGGTTGAGGAATGGGCTATTTCATCTTTCGATTACTCACATTTTCTGAGTTTTAAAAACATAAGTGACAACCCAGAGAAAAATGTTGTACCTTTCTTGATTAATTTGTAACTGGAGTGTGTCTGCATACATGTGGGGAAGCTTTCTGAGCAACATAACATGAGTCAACTTAGGATCTTATCAATTTTTAAAAAGCTAAAAATGCATAATCATTATGGTTTCAATTCACATGGAGCATGTTTCAAGCCACTTTTCTCTTTAAATGGTTTAGGTAAAAGTTTATAAAATGGGTTATATCACGTCTTGAAAACTTAAATTTTCTGAGAATTAACACATAAAGAGAAGCCCAGAGATAAAAGTTATATCTTTCTTGGCTAAATAATAATTGGAGTGAGTGTGAATACATGTGGGAAGCTTTTCTCAGCAACATTTTATTGAAAATAGGGCATGTTTAAAATTTTGGTGGAATGAAGTAAGGGCAAATAAAATTGTTGAAGATATTGTCAATTGTGTATGAAAAAAAGTTTTAAATGACTGATTTCTGATTGATGTAAATAATTTTGATTTTTAAACATCTTAGAATTATATATATTAGCACTCAGATTTCTTTCTAACACTTACATATGTATCTCTGTGCTACCAGAAGACTCTAATTTTAGTAATTGATAAAAAAATTAATTTTAAGAGTTCATGCAATTTCAGATAATTTAAACTTTTTTTCAGTAATTAATATATTTATAATTTCCTATTACTAGCAAAAATGCATAACTGTATGGCGAGCGAGCGAAGCGAGCTGGGATCACTTAGTGATCCCAAAAGAATCACAACATGATTCTTCGGGTTGGGGAGCGGAGCGAGCAGGGGATGTAACCTCTAGTACATTATAAACCTTAAGAAATATCCAGAAATGGTGCTTACAAGATGTCTTCTTCTTTTATAAGATCCAAAATGCGTACAATTAAAGTCAAATGTGATAGTAAGTTTAAAGCGAATATTTCTTATTAGATAAGAAATTTTCCAAAAATTAATATAATATTGGTATAAATATAAGAAATAAAGTGAGATATACGCATTTATATCAAAACAGTTCAATTACATACAAGAAAAATCAGCAATACGATGCAATGTGCATCTGAAGTCAAAATTTTCTTTTCCAAAAACTAATTATACGAAGTTTACTCGTGCATCGAATTATGGCATTTTTACACTTATATTCTGAAATTACGTCATTCGTGTACTCAAAAAAAATGAAGAGTAACTCATTAACATCTCAAGTGTTCTATGGATTCTTAATTGAATCAATACGATAACACATTCCCAAAACAGAAAGTGTAATCTAATTAAACAAATAGAGAAAATGAATTAGTTAAGAGGTTAAATCTACTGTTTAAATGGAAATAATATTTATGAAATAAGCAGTCCCCTCTGCATTACTAGATAAGTCAGCTTTAAATTCTTGTATAAGGATTGAACGAACACTAAAACTGTAAGTAGGTACTGAATTTTTTAACAATTCGACCAAGAGAAAATGTACTGTTTCAAACTTAAAACTAAAATTCCTTTACTACACAATGAAGACAAAATGCACCCTATACTATATTAATAAAAGTTGAAAACTCTGGATGTTATAAGCAAAAAACAATGCTGGAAAATTTGGGATTTTTTAAGAAAACCTTTATATCTTCCAGCTATAGTGCTATTTTTGCGAAAATGCGTGTAAGCAATGTGCATATTAAGTATAAGCATTGGTGGAATTTACAAATTTTTTTCCGCTTTCTTTGAAACAGGATCAGCCGAAATCCCCTTTCGTTTTCATCAATTTCTGTTCGATCCCCTAAATACTCTCGTGACCGAATCTTCATTATAAAATGTGAATTGAAGCCGATTCATCACATAGTCGAAGTTCAAGTGCAGTTCCCCCAGCTTTTCTGGAGGAATTTGAAAAAAATCTGTAAATCCGATAGTGTCCTGTACTTTTGAACTTATAGTGTATTATAGAAGTATACGAAAAAGATAAGGAGAGGGAACTCTCCGCTTTTAAATAAATGTTTAGTCTATGAAGCTTCAGTTTCAAAATAGCCACCGTGAAAGACTTTTAAATAAAGTTTTTCTGAGGTCTTATAATTTTCCTTTTCCTCCTTTATCATAAATTCTTCATTATTATTATTTTGAATTTATAATATTGAAACTACTTACCTCCCGTAACAACAATAGCAATCAACAGTGCAGTCCACATTTTGAAACTCAGAGCAATTTCAGAAAAATCATAAATAAATGCGCTTAGAAATTTTTAGCAAGACCGGTTATCAGCGGAAATTATGCCATCCAGCTACGTTAGACGATAAGAGAACAGGAAACTTGAGAGGAAACTGAGACCTGCGTTTATTTAATTAATGTCCAAAAATTCATATGGACTTACATTGTATTACAAATAGTAAAATATTGGGAAAGCAAAGCAAACACTTATATTTAAAATGGTGACAAAATATGAGTTTTCGCTGACTAGTTAAAATTTTTCATCCGCCAATTTGGTTATTATAACAGGGAAAACTTCGAAACTGTTAAACATTTTAGTTTTTGGAGTTGTTTTAAATGTAGAATCACATTTAATGTCTTAAGTAAAAATTATCTTAACTATCTAAATTTTGAGTTAGTTAAATGATTTATTTTGTACAACTATTTAAAATAAGCTCAGTAAATGATTTTATCCTACATAGAACATTTGTAAAAGCGTTTATTTTAAAACTTATTTTTTATTTTCATTATTTTACATTTACATTGCTGTTAAATATCAACTACACACTATTATGATCAAAAGTATCCGGACACTTTCGTATTCCTACATTTTTTCGAATTTCTCTTGAAAGGCTAGGTGAGCTGACCTTGAACTTCAACCACTTAAAGAATATACATGAACTGACATTTTACATGGAATATTCGGTCACAAAGGCATTCAAAGATTCACGTCAAAACTCAGATTGTGGAAAGCCCCTAATCATTAAGCTTATCTTAGAGAGCAACTGAAATTTATCTCGCTGTAATGCCGAAATCTCTCTGAATCTTAAGTGTATTCAACTGAAATTTTTTTTTAAAGCTATATAAGTATTATACCTTGTATACCCGGCTTTCAACTTATAAAAGAAAAAGTATGCTTTGTTTAGTGCGTGTCCAGTTAAATATTATTTACTACAAATACTCATACTTCCTCGAATATTTCAAGTATTTACTTCAAATTTTGATACAATGCTTCGCTAACATATTGCCCGTATTCTGCAAGTTTCATATAATTTGGTTGACAACTCTGCATGTTAAAGCAAAAAACATAAGGAGGAATTTGGGAGTTTTAAGAAAATCTTTATATCTCCTCGACTATATCCGCTAATTTTAAGAAAATGCACGTTATTATAGCTCATAGCAAATAAATCCGTTGATCAATGTTGCAAATCTTTATCAGATTTCTGTGAATTGGGATTAACCGAAATCATTTTCACCTTCATCACTTTCTGGTATGTCCGATAAATGCTTCCATTACCGAATCTTCATTGTAAAATGTGAGTTGCCACTATTGTGCGCCCCGCAATTCTTCACAACTGATTGTGATACCTTGTATCCATATTAACTCCAAATTTTTCGCATCTTCCTAATTATTCTTAACTTTTGGAGACAAGTGTATATATACAGAATATCCCGAGATGTCGTATACAAATTTTAATGATTTGTCATGCATACAGGAACAAGTCATTTTGCAGTAGAACATGGGTTCAAAATGCAAAGTGTGTATGTGTGTGTGGTAGGCTGGGACGTTAGAGGGTGATCCTTGCCAATTATTTCAGTGCACGAAAAAGGATACACCAAATAAAATGTGCAATACATATTTCATGGAATACAAATTTACAATTGCGCAACAACCCAGTTACATGAATAACAACATCGCAGCACGGCAGATACGATAATGATAATAAGGACGTGGTACCAACAACAAACCTTTGGAGTACCGTCCGAACCCATTTACTTTTCGTATGTTGTTATTCATGTTTTGCTTTACATTCGTGAATTTATTTAACCTTTTGTCTTATTTAACCTGTGTTGCACATTTTATCTGATGTATCCTTTTTCTGTTTCTTAATTCACTGACAAAGAGCGTCCTCTATCGGCCATGTTCTCTTGCAAAGATGACTTGTCTTTGTAGGTCTGACCTACCCTTAAAATATGCAATCCTCATTCCGGGACATTCTGTGCATATATCTTAACGTGTAGAGGAAAATGGGGTAAAACCGTGTAGCTAAGGTTCGAAGGCCTGCTGGAGATAAAATATTCGACATAAAGCTTGTCAAATTTTATTACAATATTCATTGTTTATTGGAGTACAATAGTACAATATACCTTTCTAGAAAAGCCACAATTTCATTACTTTATTATCAATGATGACTTTTAATCAATCAATTATACAAAGAAAAAGTCAAGCTACCCGGTTTTACCCCAGGACACATGGTAACGTTATGGGAAATTAGGAAAACACGATTTTCATTGGAAAAGTTGCGATCATTTTTATTTTATATGACAATTTAAGAATATTACTTACGAAATTCACATGTAAAGTAGTTGTCTTCTTCCTCCTCGCCACTGCAGCTTTCGTGGGCACAGCTAAGACAGTTTTTACATTGGATTAACCATTCTTCTTTATTTAAATTAGAAAATTTATCATTAAAATATAAATAAGCAACGTCTGATGTGTTTTTATCGTCTTCAGTAGAAGAATCATCAATACTGACTGTCCCGGTCTTACGCCACGTGCAGTACCCGGTCTTACCCCGAGTGCAGAGGTTATAGAAAATGAAATAGAAGAGCGCAATTATTGGAGTAAATCCTTATTATTTGATAGGGTATAAATACTTAATAAACGTATAATAAGGTGATCTAAAAATGGATTTTAAAAGTGTAATGATTTTTAAGTAAGGATAGTTTAAAATCAAGCGGACATTAGAGAGTTGACGTCTTAAAACAAATAAACCTTCACAGAAGCAGTGAATTCAATAGCTGCTATACGCCACTATGAGTGCTCCTTTTTCTTGACTAGTAGAGTGTAATTTAATAACTGTCAGCTAGAAAGAAGAACTAACATTGCCAGAATCAAGGGTACCCGGTTTTACCCCACTGCCCCCTATATGGTTGTATTTTTCCATTACTTCCGACTGACTGGAGCAATTTTAATTGAACTATCTACACATGATTCTCATTGCACGACAAAAAATTCTGTAGGTCTGTATACCCATTAGCCTGATTCCTCAGGTTAGGGTGGGGCAGATACATGAGTCCGTTGAAATGAAATTTGATATTGTTGGGGAAAATTTAATGAAACTTGATACATATGTTTTTTATTATGCGACTAAAATATTGCGATGATCAATATACCCTAATCAAATTCCTAAGTGAAGGGTGGGGTTGGGAGGGAAGCCGTTTCAGTATATTTAAAATATGTGTCGACTGACATGTAATTTAATATGCCTGATGAAATTGCAATGAAAGTTAGTAGGCATGTTTCTCATTGTCCAAATAAATATCAGTAAATCAACCCAATCCGTCAGGGAAGTATAGGCAAAGTCGTGTTAATTCTTATGGCAAATGGACAGGTTGACATGAAATTTAATATTGCTGAGATGATTTTGATAAAACTTGGTACACATGTTTATAATGCTTAATCAATATCTCAGGCAAGGAAACTGTTGAAATTCATTTAACAAATGTATTGATTAAAATTAAACTTCATCTGCAAATTTCAGTTTGAAGAGTTTGTAAAATCTGCAAGGCAACACTGTATCCAAAACATCATCGGGATATCGATAAATTTATTGGCTCATATGATAGCTTCAATCATTCTAAATATGCCTGTAAAACTCCACAGCTGTACCTATAATTTTTATTAAGTTCTTGTACAATTTTTGATTCATGACAGAAATG
The DNA here is from genome assembly GCA_013235015.1 of Araneus ventricosus. NCBI lineage: Eukaryota > Metazoa > Arthropoda > Arachnida > Araneae > Araneidae > Araneus > Araneus ventricosus. The sequence goes on from BGPR01015360.1 coordinate 11,952, forward strand.
GAATCAAGTTGCCACGCCCAATTTCCAGATCGTTGCAGTTTCTGAAACGCCTGAGCTTCTTCACAATGAAAATAAAATACAACTTGACAATACAGCAAGTAAGTTGGCAATGTGTAAAGACTATAGGAGGGTACATCAAAGAAAAAGAAGGAAAATAATGTTGTATAATTTGGTACAAAAGAAACTAAAACGAGTTCGTAAACACATGGATAAATTAATTCATTAGGTAGAGGTTATAGCTTGAATTCAGGGCATTTTTAAATTGGATGTTCATGAAAGTAATAAATGCATTGAGTTTTTAGTAACATTGATTGAGCAATAGAAATTTAATGAAATTTAGTTAAAAGTGAAAAACCCTGTAGGTAAACTGTAGTTAAAAGTGATCAAAAGTTTTCGCTATTTTACATACTTCTTTTCAGTGATATTTTATATTCCATGTATGAAATTTCAAGACAACTGTTATTGATATCTTTTAAGGTATTTATTTTTTTTAAAAGTACAATTTTGACATATTTTATGTATGAAATTTTCTTTATAAGAATGAAGGTTTTAAAATAGGCATTTTTTTAGTTTTGCTTTGGTTCGTGTCCAATTTTCAACACACTAAGGCTTTTAAAATAATTGAAATAATGTGGCATATAATTTTATGCATGTTGTAAATTTATATTAGTAGCAGAAACGTTCATGGAATCAGCTCTAAGATATGTATTTTTCTAATTAAGATTAAATTTTATGAAATAATGGTGCTTCATTTGTTTTTCTTTTATCATACAATTATAATAGCATTTTGCCCCAAATTCTTGCATTTTTTTTATGGTAAGCAGTTTAAAATAAGTTTATTAACATTTTGTAAAAGTTACTGGCTATTCTATGGATTTTATATCATATTATTGAAGGATTGAAAACTTTAAAATTTTATTCACATTTTATTTTTTCTCAATGTCGTTTTTCACTCTCAATTTATATATTTCTCAATGTTGAATTTTAGTTCATATACTACTTTTCGGAACACTAAGGCTTTTCTTAATAATTGGAGGAAGGGTGTGAATTTTTTTACAAATGTTCTGAAATATAAATTTTACGGAACTGTGTATGAAATCAACTCTAAGATGTGTCGTAACTTTTTAAAAAATTCAAAATCAAAATTAATGAATCCTTGAGATTTTTTGTGTTTCAAAATAAAAAATAAAAACATTAAACATCAGCAGTAGAAGTAAATTCATACACATGTTTATGCAGCATATTATGAGGTACTTGAAACAAAAGAATTGTAAAAAATTACGCATTTTTAAAAACGCCTTAGGGATTTAAAAAAAGTTTTAAAAAAATTAAAAAATATAAATACTGATACTTTACAATCAGTTCAAACTTTTTGTGTGGGATAGTCAAAGAGTATTAGCTTATACAAAATACAATTAAACTCTAATTCCAAATATTTAAAATAAAAAAAATGTTTAGATTGTACCGTCGTCTTAATCAAACTCTTAAGGAGATAAATACCGCTGAGGCATGCAGAAATATTTACTTAGAACGATTGCTACAATTATGAGGAGACATGTTTCATCAGTTGATTTAGCCGCTTTAATTGTAAAAGGTTTATTTCAACAATAGATCCCATCTTGTCTCCTTCTGGTCTCCATACAGAATTGTATTTGACATGGAGATATTTTCGAAAGTGTACACCAGTCATTGGCTTCGGAATGACTCTATTGCAGTTATGACTAGAAAATATCCACAAATAAGACCACATCTTGCTATATGTTATCGTATTTATTGTGCTTCGGCCTTCAAATTTCACATTGCACCAAGTATAGTTCTCCCGAAAGGATTTATTTTGCCCCATTCTGTAACTCCACATCATTGGCACCAACATTCCTGTTACATGCGATATTATACTCTGATAGACATACATCTGATTGCTACCGTATGTCTGCTATTTAAAGAGAAATTAAGTCAAATGCACACATAACAATGTCACAACGCATGAAAACCAGCTTCTTTTATTCATTGGCGTTTTAAGATCAGAAGGAAGGAAAGAGAGTTTAATAATAATAAAGGATGATAACAATCTAAATAATTTTTGAGTTATTTAATCAGAATCAATGAGAGCTTCTTCTTTGAGCGCATCGAGGACTTTATTGATATGGCGTCTGATATTTTCTGGAATCTGTATGTAAGGTAAGAAGTCATTGTAAATTTCGTTCCTCTGTTCCGAATCGTGAAGACAGAACTTGACCTCGTTGGTAGAATCCTTGAGTCTCTCCACCTCGATGAATGTTTCCGTCGCTACGTCACCACAAGACCTTTGGACTTCTGCCGCTTCGCATCCCAAAACGTACGGCATTCGCCTAAAATATAGCAATGATAATTATTTGCTTCAATTTGACTACATACAATTTAGAGAAAACGAATGCGCGTAAACAAAGTGCGCAACTGTTAAAAAGTAGAGGTGGCACAGAAAGGAAAGCAAAGAGCGACTTAAACAGGATTAAGAACTGTATAAAAGCTTTTCCCGTACTTAGAGAACTTGGCCAAGAAATTTGAAATAATGGATTTAGCCAGCAACAATGCTGCTCTATTAAAGTTGAAGAGGCAGCGCTTCCGATATTCAGTCAATTCATGTGACACTTCTTCTTCTTGATTACGGGACACCTCGCCCCTGGTCCCGGAGACGAGTCCATTGTCAGGATAGTGCTGAGGGCCCGTGAGATGTTCTCGTACTATTTTTTCTTTATATATATACATATATACACTTTCTCGTACATCGATGCTTCCATCCGGAGGGTCACCAAAATGTGCAAGACAGTTTAGATGACGTGCTTTCATGCTGCCGCAGAGTTCATGTGACACTATAATCACATGACAAACATAACTGTTCGAGTCACCTATCCTGAAAAAGCGCATTGTCTTGGGCTGTTTCCTGACATCGGCGTGTTTTTTCTCCTCTAAGACACGTAAAGTATTTCAAAATTTACGCTGCGCATTTGATATGTATCGTAAGCCATTGATTCATTTCCCTTGTTTGTTGCTGCATAGAAACAGGATCATGTAATAACGTTTAGCACTTCGAACATGTTTTCCGCCTTTATCAGTAAGCATTTATACCTTACAATAAAATTAGTTAATTCTACTATGTATTGCGTTCCGTGATTAATCAATGAAGCAATGTAAACGAAAATATTCAGTGAAAAAAATTGAAGATTTAATGGTGTTTTTATTTGACTCTGTAATGATCGAAGGTATATAAAACTACTCTTAAAAAGGTAAATATGACAAACTGAAACGTCTTGGGTTATATTAAGCATAATTTCACTTACTTGCAATGTCCGAAAACCACAGGTTCACGTTCACTGGCACCTTTAGATAAAACATACTGTTCGTAAAGTTTAGCGGCTTCACTATAGCACGAAGAGTAAACACTCGTGTTTTCTATTCGCTTATAGCAACCAACATTTGCTAGGTACTCTGAAAGAAAAAATTTAGAAATTTAGAATATTGAATGTCTTTCAAATATATATCTTAAATTCAGATGTTAACCAGTGTCGCATAGCATTTACAAACTAAATCGATGAATTGAAAAGCTAAACTGAATTTATTTCCATATAATAAAATTTATTCCCATGAAACATTCTAAACACTATAATAAAATGTATACTTCTGTATGTTAATTGTGACCCAATACTAGAATTAATACTTTGTTAAAATTACTAGTTATCGTTAAATTACTTTTTTTCAAAAGTATTTATTTTCATTTTATATTCATCCTTGCCTGCCAAAAACTCATTAGATACGTAGTATATTGTATACGTATTTTGCATGTAGCATTCACAGAATAAAATCCTTAACTCTCTGGACTCGGCTAGAGTGAGAATTCCAGTACCTCAAAAACTGAAGTAAATTTTCGTTCACGGAAACAGAATGAAATCTTTCCTTTCTTTACAGAAATTCCAGGAGGACGACTCCCAAGTTTGGGAGATCAATTATCAACAAAGAAAGGAACCACTTTTCTCCTGTAAAATTCACTCAGGCACCCGAAACCGCCTGAATCCGGCCTCTGTCGAATGGGGCGGTTTGAGGCGGCATAGGGCTCATAGAGTTAAAAAGAACATACAGTTGCTCTGATTAGCAACCAAAACAAGTACTAACGATCTCAGTGAATCCTGTCTATATTATTTGAATGAAAAATTGTTTTATATGCATTTTGAGGGTGAAGTATGCATGCAACTCAGTGCCCTCTTAGAGAAGTCAACGGAGCTCTAAAGGTTAAGTTTACAAATTTTAATACGCTAGAATTTAATCTTAAAAAGTCCTATCTGCACTGCGCGTACTGTATGGAGCCTTATAAAGAAATATTTTTTGTAGTGATATAAAATAATAAATTACTCTAAAATGTTTAATTATGCAGCAAAGCATACAAGTAAAAGAAAATTAAAGCTATACATGTTCTTGAATCTTAATATGTTCTTAACGGGATTTATAATAACTTTCTTCTAATTTGGAGATACTAAGACATAATATAAAGAAATAAATTGTTTCTAAAATCCTTTATTTTACCTGGTTAGTTTGGTAATTTAGTTCACTTCATAAAATTATCGATCAACGATCTCTAGATACTTCGATCAAATTCGAAATATAGTGTTTCAATTAAAATATTGATCTAGTGCGAATTTTATTATGAAGATGACCCCCTGCATAAAATACTCCATGCAATTAAAGAAAATTTCTCCTAAACAGACGAATTATTGATTATTCTTGCTTAAATGTACTGTAATTAGTCCCTTATTAATGAGCAGCTCTCGAATACCCTTTAGGACAGAATCATGAAGCTCTCAAAGAAATGAATTATTTCCATTAAATTACATGTAATAGATGGTAGATCCAGAAAGGACCTTGGACCCAACTGTGTAGGCTGGGCGGTATAGACGTTACATATAAAATATATTATGAATTTCTTGAGTATAGTTACACACAAAATCTATTCACACTACACCGGATATGTTTTTAATACGAAAAAGCGAAACGGCGAAATACGAAACAATCATTTATGCATTTTCTTTTATCCAATACACTTTTTAACATTTTGCCTTCTATGATTACATTGAAGAATAGTTCAAGCTGACATCTCTTTGGGAGTATACTAAGACTCTGTTAAAGAGTCCTAAATTCAGCAGTAAATTAAACACTTATAATTGATTTTATTATGCAATGAAACAGTAAAGCTAAAACTGTTTCTGTTTCTTCTTAATCTGACTCGTACAAACTTAGTATTTGATATTGCAACTGCTAGTGCGAGGTTCATCCAGAAACTAAGTTTCCCACACCGCCAACAGAAGGCAGGCCATGTATTGTGAAAGACTGATCAGCAGGCCTTGGAAGTTAACCCGGAAAGACGCGCGAACGCTTGAAAAGATCTATCTGCCAACTCCCATAAGCTAAAGTAGCTGAATCCATCAGTATCTACCTCCAAACTCATGTTCTACACGTTCCATCTGGAAACGGCGAATTCCGAGTATTTTTTTCTGTTTTATAGAACGATTTGGGGTGTGCTGACACCCCTTGCGCGCTCTAGTGTTAATATTATTCAGTGTGAAAAGATGGCGTTTTCAAGCTGTTCTAGACTGACTTTTACTCTTTCGACTTATGATCAAGGAATAAAATACTTTAAAAGCTCTTAGAGGAGGTTTAGTTAGATGAAGAGGAAATTAAAGAAGAATTATGAGGTTCAGAATTAATCTTTTCACTTATAGACCGTTATATGACATCGCGACAGACACAAGAGGAGGTATATAGCGAACGATTCCTTGTTCAGCCAAAAATGAGGAAAAGAAAATTGCAGGTGCTACATGTGTCCAAGAGAAAAGGACAAAACAATTGAAAACTTTGTGTGTAAAGCGCTAAAAAGCACTTTGAATTAGAGGTTTTATGTAAAAACTGCATAAAATCTAATTTTCTGACCCACGTACAATCTAATTATTTTTAAGAGTAATTATATAAATGAGTATTCTTAAAAAAAGAAACTACAATTTCTATTATAATCACATATATAAATAAAAAAGATAAATATATTTTACAGAATTGAGTGATTGCAAATCTTCTGAAAAAGGAGTGCTTTTAATTTATTTTCTATTAATTTTTAATGTATCACAATATTTAATCTATTATTTTACACAATATATGTTGTAATTATTATAAATTGCATGGCATGTTTAAATAATAAAAATAAATGTTTATTTACGTATTTAAATTGTATGGGGTGTTCTGACACCCATGCGCTTTCTCGTGTTACATTCTACAGCGCGCGTCCTCCCGGGTTAGAGCTTGGCAATTTATACAATAGTTGACACTTAGCAGTTTTTTTTAATATTGTGGTAGTTATTGTTGATTGCGCAGTGGCATAAAATGTCGTCTCTTATTTTTCCTCCCGTTCGTGTTAGGGTAGGCCTTTGAAAAAATTCGAATATTTTGGCAAGATTTCACGAACAAAAAAATTATGCAATAAATTTTCTGAAGATTGTCAAAATGTACACTTTTAAGGACGTAGTGTGTGATCGATAGTTATTAATGACGACTATATGGTGGTGGTGAGACAACCCATTGTATATAACCGTCTCCTTACGATTGCGGGGCTCAGCAACCATTTCCCGCAGATGTATCAATCTTTGTTTCCCAAAACTGTCACGAAATATCTGATGTGTTGTTCCAAAAATTTAATATCAAGTGGGTTTCCCACAAGGGAGGGAAGGGGACTTCAGATATGGGGATAAGAAGTTGCCGTATAAGTAAGCATGTTCTCGCTTTCTCAGTGGGTAGAATAATAGTGGTGTTTCTCCTATGGGTCCATCGCCGACGACGGTCATAGTATGAGCGTTTCATACCACTGTCTGAGGAATCGTCGCAAGTTCTGGCCGTAATGGGGGCTATGTATCGGTTGCCAAGCCCGAATTTGCATTCAGTTCACCCTAGACGCTCACCCCCGCATATGGTCACCGGAAAGGTTCCCAACCCAGTGGGGATGGGGGCTCTATATGGGTACCGAAGAACCTGGTACCCGAATACATAACGGCATAAATAAGTTTCTTGGCTTCAGATAGCAGACTTTTATTCTGCAGGAATAGAAAGGTTGATCCCACGGTATATGACAACTGTCTCGTTCCAGTGCAAATATGTCGAAAAGTATCTGCATCTGTTCAAATAAGTTTTTTTACTCCTTTAACTATGTTTACTTTACGTTTATGGACCTAGGTAAACTTACTTTCTAGATAGCCTTCTTATCTTTCTAAGAATTGCCCTCCTAAGCTTTCACTGACTAATGACTGTTTAAATTTCGTGTCTTTTTAATTTCAGATCTTCACGTTTCTTCCTGTGTAACTAGAATATGTTCGAAAAGTAAAGATACAAAGCGTACAGGTGGAGAAGTAATGTTTTAGTAACGCTGCTGGTTACGTGCTTTTAACCTTGACCTATTTAGATTTCCTTTCCTTGATGTTTGTCATTCCGTGCTAAATCGAAACAGGATGAAGGAGCCGATTATCGCTCCTCTGATTCAGAATTCCGACAAATGTTAAATGCTCTTCCTCATTCCTTTTTTTAGTAAAAATATAAGCGACCTTTTGCTTCCGTGTTTTGTGAAATTTTGAATCGGAAGAATGCTACAAAGTGGTGTCGTGAATTTTCCGGCGGTAGGACAAATGTTCATGAACAGATCCGTCATTTGGAATTTTAGGCTCCGGGCACAAATATGGAGTGGGGCTCACAATAAATAATAAGTGGGTCTCGAATAAATAAAGGGAATTTTTAATTTTTAATTCAAAGGGGCATATGCAACAAATTTCCGTACCCAAACAATAATACTTAATTTATAAATTAATATTAATATAAAAGAAAAACTAAACTAATATATAGCTTTATTTTAATTTATTTAATTTCAGCAAATTTATCAGTTACCTGGCATAATTTTTTCATAAAAATTAAACATATATTTCAAATACAGACAAGAAATAACAATATCAATTAGAAATACAATTACAAGAAATAAATTAGGATAAATTCATTAAATCTTATGACAGTTTCTGATCTACGGTAGATCGTAGCGGAGTCCCGAATAAAGCACAGTTGACCGACTTCAGGGGCGCTACTGTTCAAGACGAATACTTAAACGTTAGACAACCTGTGTTCTCTGATGAACAATTCCAATGAAGTAGTTCGAGCAAATCGAAGCTTCACTGAGATAAAATTCCGTGAAATGTTTCTAGCGGAGGTGTCCAAGACATATGTTTATGAAATGAAATTAAAATGTGGCTTCGTAAATAGGCTGTTGATTTTGGTAACTCTAAGCTACAGAGACTTGCATCACGACAGAATAAATGCTTGGCGAAAGGCCTCAACTACATTGTGAATAATAATTAAACAACAACTTTAAATGAAATAACTTCGCAAAGATTCACTAAATGTCGCTACGAATGCATACCATGATATAGGGCATAAAAGGAAATTGTTTAATTCAACAACAACCATTTTTCAATATCTCAATATATAATATGTATGTTTTCAATATATAATATATATATTTAACAGTCGATCAAGAAAAATAATATAGCGACTTTACTTTGTAGGGTGCCATTTTTTTGTCTTGATCGAATTAGATCGGCAATAGTTCTTGTCTATCTATTGATGGCAATTTTATTTTATTTTTTTTAAGCGAATTGAACGAATATTGGAATGAATAGGAGAAATATCCTTTGCTGAAAATCCCAAAAAACCCTTTTTTACAATCAATCAATCAATCGATGATCCAACTTTTACTGTTGAAAATTGATATTCAGATAGAGAAAGCAATATTATTGCTACTGAAGTGGTCTACAATATTAAAAAACCGACCAAAGGTTCTAGAGCAATGGTAAAGAATCTGGTAAGAAAATTTGAAAGTTTTGAAAGTTGTTCAAGATGAAATCCTGGTGCATTGCATTGGTCACCTTATTCATCAAGTATTAAAACATTTTATTTTTATGTTTGTGATAATTTGAAAGATTTCGTTTGCAAAAAGAAGCCGAAGGACATTATTAGCCGCAAAAATAACATAACTGGCTTATTCCCAGCATAAAAAAGCTTTAGATCTGCATCTGAAAACATTTTTACTAGGTTAAGCTGTTGTCTTAATTTTGAAGGATCTCACTTTGTCAACATTACGAATTAAATTCCTTTCAAATGTTCTTTACAATAAAAAAAATACAGCACTATCTGCAACGACTCAGAAATCATTTCAATTGAAAGTTATAGGATAATTAGAAGCGCACACTGCATGTAGAAAAATAAAGCATGTATCAGAAAATATTATGTAGTAAATGTTTTATCAAATAAAATTATTTTCAATTTATTTGAATGTTAGCTATCGCACTTTCACTTTTCAAATAGCCTTCCTATATGGCGTGGTATCTATCTAAGAATACCAAAGAGTGAAAATCACTGTCTTAAATATTTTTCCTTTTATTCATTTAAAACGGATTGTGAATTATACATAAATTATCGAAAAGTATAAATTTTTAGAAGCCGTTTCAACTTTTTGTAACAAACTATCATCATAGTTCAACGAAATTTCAAAACTTACTTGAGCGTAATACGGAATTTTTGTCACAAATTTCTTTGTAGAGTTTCCCATCTCGATTGTAAAAGGGAAAAAGTGGAAAATTGGAAAGATCCGTGCATTCTTTTATGTACTCGTCGAAGCAATCTGCCATCTTCACAAGATCCCTGAAATATTATAAATTTTAAACAATTTCTTTTGATAATCAATGGTTTGGCAATGATTTTCAACATATGGCTCGTCGGCATGAAAAAGTGGATGAAGAACCTCTATTCCAAAACATCGCAGCATGAAAATATTTTAGGCCTGATTCATCTGTTTTGATTGCATCAGCCGTGGAATTCTTTTCGTAACGAGTTTTGCGTAACACACTTTACAAAAAGATTTCCAAACTAAAAACATTAACTTGCTAATAAACACGGAAGTGAATTAGTCTTATTTTCGAGACAATCTGCCATCTTCACAAGATCCCTGAAATATTATAAATTTTAAACATTTTTTTTTGATAATCAATGTTTTGTCAATGATTTTCAACATATGGCTCGTAGGCATGAAAAAGTGGATAAAGAACCTCTATTCCAAAACATCGCAGCATGAAAATGTTTTAGGCTTGATTCATCTGTTTTGATTACATCAGCCGTGGAATTCTTTTCGTAACGAGTTTTGCTTAACACGCTAAAAAAAGATTGCCAAACTAAAAACGTTAACTTGCTAATAAACACGGAAGTGAATTAATCTTATTTTCATAACTTTAACATTGTCAAAAGTACGCGAACAAAATATTTGATGAGAAATGAAATTGGTTCGAATTTCCTTGCAACTATTAAAAGCATTGTTACAAATTGTGTTTAAATTATTTTTGAAAAAAATATTAAAATTAAAGAACAAAATTGAACATAATAAAATTGCTATTACTTTAAAAGTCAACATTTTGAATTTTAAATTTGTTCTGAAATGTTCTTTTTGCGCCATTTTGTTCCGACATTATTGAAAAAAACGTTTATTTCGATTAATTTTATTTCGTTCTACAGTCGTCTCCTGAAAACTTTGGTGTACGCCACGGGCGGCACGGGCCAAAGGCACAAGGTCTATGTTTATGTAGGCCGAAGAGAGAAAAAGAAACCTGTAATTTTTATAGAAATGCAGGTTTATTTCCAAAAATTTAACCTGGTTATTATATAATAAAAAGAACAAAAACGACTGAAAAATTAGTGTTTTCATTTTGGTTCTCTGTGTCTTTTCTCTGCTACCAACTCTTCTACTTCTAGGTATATCTTGTAAGTGAAAATAATTGCAAACACATGTAAGTACTTCCAAACAGAGAAATAATTTCGCATGTCAATTTTCGAGTATTTACAAACCAGGTTAGTGAAAATTTGTAAAATTCAGGCCTCTCAACTTCAGTGAATGTTACCTTCTAATCTGTACAGCATTCGACCTCGTTTACCTTAGTTGATGAAACACGTCTACTAATCAATCATGGAGTCAGTAGTAATTATTGTGTTTCGTTATTAATAATTATGCATCATAATATGCTTTGATATGTATACATAGGAATTTTAAAAATTAAATTACTAAACTTTTATTAAAAATTTAATTTGCTTTGCTGTTATGTATGCTGGGTCGCAAAAACATAAGGTGTGGGCCGCTAGTTTGACACTCTTGGTGTTGCCTCCTCTTTGCGTGCGCTCTGAAGGATTTTGCTCGTCTCTTCGCAGCAGCAGCAGTTTTGTGAAATGCGCTGAATGTTCATGATTCAAAGAGCCAACAATGCCAGGTGTTATATCTTCACGGCCGAGATATGAATATTTTCTTTCACATCTGCCTGTTTCGTAGACGTGCCTTTTGCTTTTTTCAACAAAACGCATTATATGCATTTACTTGCTGCTCTATCATTCTAGCATTTTTGATTTTACGTTACTATATAATTTCAAAATGTCTTTGAGTAATCTGCTCTCTACAAGAATTTTGCATTCGCTGTTTTAAAAAGCCCAAAATTTACTTAACATCTTGAATCAATTTTCATAGTTGTGTTTAAGCCAATAAATAAGTGGTAAAAATTTGACGAGTCGGTTGTCATAAAAATAATAAAACTTAAATATAAAACTATTAAAAATACACTATATTTAAAACTAGAGCCGTTCTCATTTAATACATTCTCGTAACATGAGTTTCACTTCCATAAAAATCAGAATTCTAAATTAACCCATTAATGATTAACGTTTCATTACTGGAACGGTAGAAACACTGAAAGATCAAGGTCATCGACGCAATTTGATTTCCGTCAACATTTGTTTGATATCCAAGGATAGTTGTTATCACGTAACGCAAATAATTACTCACTGATGTCGAAAAGAAGATACGGAAATATTGAGAAAAAATTAATCGAAATTTTCGAGTCAGTTTTATACTTCAATTCATTGCCACTACTCAATTAATTATGATTAGCAGTAGCAGCTATGAATAATTTCTCAAACAAAACTCAGGATTTTATTTATTATGTTCATCATAATAAAGAGTTTCCATCAGTCATTTAAATTTTGGAACGTCACATAACTCGGAATTGAAATGAGATAACAATTTGTCAATAGCAAAGAAGCAAAGGAAAACAATCCTACATTCTAGAACCGATTTTCACTTCATCTCCCTCCTTCTTCGAATGTGAATATGAGTACGTGAAGACTCTATCGTCTTTTCATTCTCTATCAAAACCTTATGCCTAACCTCTTTGGAGCCAGATCCTCATATCCGTGTTCTCTTTTTGAATACAGATGACCTTTCACGATCCGGCTCGCGACTATATGGCCTATGTGCTGTCCGGCCTGATCGCAAAAATTAATTCTTCGCAATAAAATGAGGAATAATCTACTTTTCCAAGGCATCTTTTGGCTATCTGCTGCAATCCTCTACGTGCAAATATTCCCTGCCTTTTTTCCCGTTTTTCGCTTCGTCAGTTGCATGTTCGGCGTCAAGCGTGGAAATATGTTTGCCACTGTTTTTAGTTAAGTTAATAAATTATTGCTGTGCATTGTTCATTACGAAATGGGTGATAAACGGCATTAAGGTATTGCTGTGATTCAAAAACTAATTAATAATTATTTTTTATCACAGATTTGATACCTGATTGGAATTGAATCATCTACAAAGTACGTAACTTCGAGGATACTGCTTGTTGAAAAAAGTATAATAAAATTTAACTCTAAATATATATAATGATAAAAAAAATATTATTTTTATACAAGAACGTATTAAAAATGTCGGAAAAGAATTCTTACGGACAAAGATTTTCCAACTCCTCTTCATTGGGGGCTTTATCCGCGGCTTCCATCTTTTCCTCGGGATACATACCATGACAGTCGCCAAGTTTAATATCGCATTCTTCAGAAGTCGACTCTACTTTACCTAAGCAAAACAAAATGAACCAGACATATGTCAAGTTTAAATCCCGTTCAGGGCTAGCACGTAATAACCATTTTGTTTCTTATGAACGATTTTCAAATCACCTGTAAATCGGCTGTTTTCATATATGAATTGAAGGCTGCGAGGTTCGTAAGTAAATGGTAGGTAAAAAGAGAGGTGGAGAAGAGTTTTGAAAAAAGTACCGAAATTAATCCATGTAGTGTTAATATGGATTTAGAGTTAGTGTTTACTCAACCTTTATGAATAAGTTTAACCCTTTCGCGTTCATTGGTTCCGCAGTGAAACCACACATTCATCATTTTATCACTGCGCATGGGCGAAACCTAGAGTAATTTTTCTTTCAAAACTAAAAAGCCAGATATATAGGCCAACTTATATAAAAATTACAGATCAATACCGTTAGTTTTCACAAAGATATCGGCATTGCAAGAGCTAGCTTGCTTTTGATCTCTAAGAGAAACAAAATGGTGAGGGTTCTTGCACAAATTAATATTTTTTTAAAATTGAATCTTCGAAAGTAATATTGAATTTTATGAAGGTTGAATATCCTGAATACTCACGTATACTTACAAATAATTAAATACATAATTTAAATTGCATTTCGATAATAACTTATTCGGAGGAAATATAGCCCGTTACCGGTCATTGGTTTCGCTGTGAAGTCACAAATTTCTTGAAAATAAAAAATGCTGATTTTTTTCCTTTACATATTTATGATCAGCTGTATGTCTAATACTCATTTTTGAAATAAATTTAGTAATTTTCAAAACGAAACATGTAGTAAACTTGAAGGGGTTAATACAATTATTCGATATGGCTGCCATTATCATTACATTTGTACACATTTTTAAAGTTCCAGCCTGCACTTATTAGCCTTTTTTGGCCATTTAATAACCGTAAACCGTGTTATCCCTGTCCTGCCTAGGCATCCAGGGACCTTTGAATGACAGTCGCTGCAGTAGCTCCAGTAATGAGGCCGGAGTTCCAGTAGCCGTCACCGGCCATGGCCCGACTAGTCCCAACCGAGGTACGTACTAACACTGGAGGGGACACAGTCCTACCATAATTGTACTCCCAGGAGAAGCGAGACTTCGCTTACTTATCCTTATCCAGTGGCTTCTCATCCACATACTCGTGCTGCCACCTTAGTGGCAGTTGATAATTTAATAAGCAATATCTTAAATTATGCAGAAATGACTTGAAGAGTACGTCCTAAGTAGGATGTCAGTATCCACTGCAAACTACGGATAGCACAATTCATTTTTAGCTGCTTTAAGAGCCAGGATATTTATGGGCCATGGTTGGAGTGTAGTACTTCTACGTTAAAAAAATGGGAACATCTAAAATATATTCCAAATATAATTGAGTTATGCCAATTCTCATTGAACAAGCATGTGACCAAATAGTCAGAGAAGGCTTCATCCACATCAAATACTTACAGCGCATTCTGCGTATCTCGCGATTGCTGGTATTCAAAAATTTCCGTCGCGGGTGCTTCATCTCGATAAAACGCCGGTTGACAGGTTCTTCCTGGTGTCAAATCAGTCAAAAAATAATCACATTCCGTTATTTTCTCAACCAGTTTATTCCCCTGATCTCACTGCATGTGACTTTTTCTTAAGCCTCGTTGGAACTGCTAAATCAGTAAAAATGAAGGAATTATTTAAGCTGACCGCGTGTTTGTAACGCTCACTTTATACGAAATGACATTTCCTGGTAAAACGCGTCAACTTTGCGCTTAAGATTTCTCACACGCCAATGTCTTGGAATATATTAATTTATTTTCGGAAGATCTTAACTTAATATTTCATCCTTCCCAAGGCAAAAATAAATTGTATTTTTGGATTATCAACGACTGCTAGATTTTTATTTAATGACTATTCTACAGCACAACATTTCGCTTTTGTTACGTATACATAGGGACATCTTTTCCTCCATTTAACGCAAATTTACAATGCTTATTATTTTGAATTTATAATATTGAAATTGCTTACCTCCCGTAACAGCAAAAGCTATCAACAGAGCAGCCCACATTTTGGAACTCGGAGTAATTTCAGAAAATGTCATGAATATTTATACGCTTAGAAATGCGTTCTGTCAACGGAAATCATGCTGCGTTACAGGATAATCTATCTACGTTACAGGATAAGAGCACAGGAAACATGAAAGGAACTGTTCAGGGCCGGCCCAATGGGCGAAGGTGAGAGCTCACAAGGCCTGGGGTTTCTGAAGGCCCCGCGCTATTGACTGATTTTGCAAATTGAAAATGATTTCGTTTTCTTTTTCTTCCTGGTAGATATTTTATAGGAATAATAACCATTCCGATAGTTCTCGTAACGGGACTGTGGAAAAAATTTGGCACAATTTTTCCGATCTTGGTCCCTAGAAACCAAAAATCCTCCCTCGTGGAAAAATTTATACTTCCAACTGCAAAAATGCTTTAAATCACGTAAAAAATTATATTTTATGTTGTTTGACTCAATAAATGTAGAGCTGAAAAAAATTAATTAAGAAATCTTAATTTTTATACGGTTCCCCGGTCAATAGCTATATTTTGTAAGATATCTTTACACACTGGTATTTTTAGCAGAAAAAAGTACCACTCTTCTAAGAATAAAACTGACCCAGTTATAAAGCTTTGAGTACAATTTTGCCCAACTTTATACTTTGAAAAAAGTATAAAGTTGGGCAAAAAATCGCCATTTCCGGAAAACTACTGCAATTTCAAGCTATGCAAATTTTTTAGGGTTTAATTTAATGCTACCAAATAACGTAGCGAAATATATTTGTAAGAAAACCCTGATATTTTTTGGATTATGGAAAAATTCTGAAAATCAGCGGATCGCAGCTTGGTAAAAAGTATAAAGTCGTCTGGTCATTACACTATCTGAACGAATAAATAAACTGAAAAAGAATTTTTTTCCGATTCTAGAAACAAATACAAGTATTGTTGACAAAGCACTGCGTTTTAATACCATGCCGAGAGGATGACAATTATTAGAAAATGAAAAAGGTAAAATAATAGCTTTTAAAGATGCTGGTTACAGTGGTGCTGAAATTGCACGAAAAATTGGCAGATCGAAGGCTGTAGTTAACCTTTTTATCATTCAATCTGGTAGCTGTAGCACAGAAAGCGAACAGGAAAAGCAAAGATAATTTCTTCAAGGGCAGATCCAGATGCTCGGCTGCAAGCAAAAAATGTCTTCAACGCAAATCGAAGAAATCGAAGATGAGATACAGTTGCCTTGTGCCAGTCGAACAATGAGAAAGACACTGTATAGAGATAAATCTAATGCTGTGTACAAGAAGTTGATAGAAAAACCTTCACTTTCTAAACGGCATATTGATTCACTTATAAATTTTGCCCGGGAACATTTGCGGCTGGCACCAACCGGAATGATGTGGTGTTTTCGGACGAAAAAATGTGTTATTTAAATTAGTTAGATGGATTTAAGTTTTACTGGTATGATCTGCATATAGAATATGAACTTTTTTCAAAAATCCAATTAGAAAGGATATTTGTCATGGTTTGGGCCGCATTTGTCGCAGGTGGTGAAATTGAAATTGTTTCTGTTCGAAACAAAATGAATTCAGTGTTATATCAGGACATGGTGGCAGATAATTTGTTGCCGATTTCTCCTCTGATTACGTCGGAAGATTGAATATTTTAATAAGACAAAGCAGGTGTGCATATTTCATTCTCTACAAAATCCCTGATGAAAGCGGTATCCTACAAAATCCTTGTAAAAATCCTTCAATAGCCATCTCGGAGTCCCGACCTGAATCCAATGGGAAAACGTTTCGGCATTCTGGCTCGATATGTTTACAAGAATGGGCGACAGTAGCAAAGCAAGTCTGATCTAAAAACCATAATTAAAAATTGCTGGAATAAAATTGACCCGGATACCGCGTAAGCTCTTTCTGGCTCTATGAATCGACTATTAATACAAGTAATAGAAAAAAAGAGGTTCCACATCACTTACTAAAGAATAAATCATATCGACTGTATACTTTTTTCCAACTTCAACTTATGGTAATTTCTCTAATTTCGTATACAATTTTACATAATGTAATTAAACTTAAATTTATTTTCGCTCTGATTTCATTATAGCACGAAATATCCTTACATTTCATAAAAGTCTGCATTTCGTGATAATGTGATATGTATTTCTAATCTTATGTTATGTACATTTGCGACTTTATACTTTTTACATGGGTGTACAGTAGCTGCCGCTGAATGTGATCACTTCGGGATATAATAAATTTGATAACATTAACCGATTGATAACAAAAACCGAATTGGGTAAAATCCACTATATTTTTATTACATCAAAGAAAAAGAGGAAAAAACCACTTACCGCAGGGCTATCAATAATGTATTTCAAAAATAATAATTAAAAAATTCATCAATTATCGCTTGTCGACAATTATTCCTTAACAGTTCATTTCTAAATAGTTCGTACTCTTATTTTTGGCGTCCTTTGGAGATAGCTCGAGGATCGTTGCATTTTCGGGAACCTTCATTTTGTCACCAAAGTCGCCAGATTTGTCGCCCATTCGCCAAAATGGTTTCCAAGGTCAAGGCCAACCACGGCATCCAATAAACCCCCTTTCAAACTCTCTTCCCAACCATAAGAATAGCAAGGTAGGAAAGCGACATTACATTTTTGTAACAATATCTTCCAAGTTGTTGGATTGATTGCAGAGCGGGGCAGCAGATCATGGTGATAAGGAAGAGGAAAAAATTATTAGTAATTTATTAAAATATTTAAGCAAAATCAAATTCAACATGAGTCACATAAAAGAGACATCAGAATAAAGCACTCCTCAGATCTTTCGAAGTGTCATCTGAGTAACGTACGTCGCTCCAATTCTGATATACACCGGCATACAAAAGTTAAGGAACATTTCGTAAAATGCGAGAAATTTGCAAATAATACGAAAACTATGTTTCGAAATCAGTTCTGGAGAATCGTGTGACATTCAATAGAGTATCATATACATATTACAGTGAAGATTCGGTCACGAGGGCAATTAGGGCGACCACCAGAAAGGGATGAAGGCGAAAATGGAGTTTCACCCATCCTGTTTCACAGAAAGCTGATAACGAGATGTAACTTTTATCAATGGTTATGGTTTAATGTGCATAATATTTACATGCATTTTCGTAAGCATAGCAGAAATATTCGGGAAGATATAAATGTTTCTTTAAAGAATCCCAAATTTTTCCTCATGTATTTTGCTTATAACATGCAGCATTTTCATTCAAATTATTCGAAATTTGCAGAACACCTGACAATATGTTACAGAAGTATTGTATTAAACTTTGAAGTAAATACGTTGAATATTACAGGAAATATGAGTGTTTATACTAAATAATTTTTCACTGCGCATGTGCGAGACGCAGCGGATGTTTTCCTTCATAACTTCAATGCCAGATATATAAAGCAACCTTTAAAAAATTCCAGTTGAATCTTCTTTAAATTCAGAAAGCTGTCGGTATTTCAGTGAGGTGAATTTCAATTTATCTTTAAGAGAAGCTAAATGATGAGGGTTCTTGTACAAACTTATATTTTCTTAAATTTGAATCTTCGAACAGTAACATTAAATTTCAGTAAAATTGAATGCCCTGAATACCATGAACACTTATAAATTAAATAGATTATTTAAATTGCATTTTCTCGAATACCATTCGAAGATTAAAGTTTAAAAAATATCAGTTTGTGCAAGAACCCTCATCATTTAGCTTCTCTTAAAGAGAAATTGAGATTCACATCACTGAAATGCCGACAGCTTTCTGAATTTAAATGGGATTCAACTGGAATTTTTTTTAAAGTTGCTCTGTATGTCTGGTATTGAAATTATGAAAGAAAAATTCCGCTGCTTCTCGTAGATGCGCAGTAAAAAATTATTTAGTACAAACATTCATATTTCCTGTAATATTTAACGTATTTACTTCAAAGTGTAATACAATACTTCTGTAAGATATTGTCAAGTGTTCTGCAAATTTCGAATAATTTGAATGAAAATGATGCATGTTATAAGCAAAACACATGAAAAAAAATTTGGGATTCTTAAAAGAAACATTTATATCTTCCCGAATATTTGTGCTATGCTTACGAAAATGCATGTAAATATTATGCACATTAAACCATAACCATTGATAAAAGTTACATCTCGTTATCAGCTTTCTGTGAAACAGGATGGGTGAAACTCCATTTTCGCCTTCATCCCTTTCTGGTGGTCCTCCTAATTGCCCTCGTGACCGAATCTTCACTATAATATGTATATGATACTCTATTGAATGTCACACGATTCTCCAGAACTGATTTCTAAACATAGTTTTCGTATTAATTGTAAATTTCTCGCATGTTACGAAATGTTCCTTAACTTTTGTACGCCAGTGTATTTCAGAATTGGAGCGACGTACGTTACTCAGATGACACTTCAAAAGATCTGAGGAGTGTTTTACTCTGATGTCTCTTTTATGTGACTCATGTTGAATTCGGCGAATCAAAGATGCTTCCGCTTCAAAATCCTCGGCGTCATACGAACCATTGCAAGAAGATTCCTCTTCGAATTCTAGTGAAAATATGGATTCAGAAGATTTCCCAACACTGATCGAAAGCTCAGAACCTGGGAGAAGTAAATCAGTAATAAGAAAACATTTTATTACCCCAAAGTTAGTTGTTGCATTAGACAGGTGTCAGTTAAATATGCGAGATTTTGTGTTTAAATTTGAAGCTACTATTAATGCACTTGGATGTAACATTGGCGAATTTCCGATAAGCAAGACTTCAATTCAAATAATCCGAACAGAAAAACGGAAGGAACGTGAGGAAAACATAAAAATTGATTTCCAAAACAAGGTACCTGATGTAGTGATCTTACATTCAGATGGCAAACCATTACCTGCTTTGAGTGCTCGAAAATCAAAAGAAGAACGTTTGCCTATAATTATTTCATATGGACCTAAAGAACAAATTGCTGTGCCGAGACTGAATAATTCGACAGGCCAAGAACAGACGCAGGCTTTTTGGAAGGCGATCTTAGATTGGAATCTCGAAGGCAAAGTCCAAATTCTCTGTTGTGATACTACGGCTTTGAATACAGTTCGTTTTAATGGTACATTTTACAGGGAAATGCTTTTTCCCGCAGGCTGCCATCATGTACACAAACTGGTATTAAAGGCCGCATTCGCAGTGAAAATTAAACAAGTGACAACAAGCCCCGATATTCCACTCTTTAAAAAGCTCAAAAATAATTGGGAAAACATCGATCTCACTAAAATACAGTGATATACAGAAACAATGGAATTGTTCCGAGCCGTACCCAAACTTGAAAATTTGTTTGACTTTTACCGCCCTGAGCTTAAAAATGTTATGGTCAGAGATGACTATCGAGAGTTGATCGAACTTTCTATCGTATTTTTAGGTGGAGATGCAGAAAAAAATTTAAAAATCAGACCTCCGGGTACCATGCACCAAGCTAGATGGATGGCCCAAGCGATTTACTCCCTAAAACTATCGTTATTTAGTTCTCAGCTGAAATTAAACACACAGGATAAGGAAGTACTGTTAGATTTCTGCTTGTTTATCGTGACAATCTACGTTAAACCATGCCTTCAATTCATTTTCGCAGCTCAAGCACCCTACAAAAGATTTGAGCTTCTTGAAATCTTTGAAAGCTTACGAAAATGTGAGTGAAAGTATCTAGAAAGCTGCTTTACAGAAATTTAGCCAACAGTTATGGTATTTGACTGACGAAATAGCAGTCTTAGCACTTTTTGATGATGGTGTGGACGAAGAAACAAAATTAAAAATGGTGGCAAATTTACATAGAAAAAATTTCTCGACCCATGAGAAAAGATACATTCCATCGAAGGAAGAACTTTGAGGTTCATTGTATGGTGAGTTTGATATATTGATTTTATAGTTGTTTATTTAGTTATTTATTTGTATCACGCAATTGTTACCTGTTATTTTATTTTTTTACAGAGAAAAGTATCAATGATTTCATGTCAGTCAAAAGCCAGTCATTGTTCTCTAGACTCATAATTGATGGTAGTTTTCTCAACGAGAGTCCCTTTTCATGGGCGAATAACGCTTTGTTTCTAGACGCTAAAAAGACGGTCTCAATGCTTAGAGCAGTGAACGATACAGCTGAAAGAGCGGAAATATGATGCAGGACTTTCATGGTTTAATAAAGGTTGAGGAGGAACAAAAACAATTTTTGTTACATTGCATACAAGAACACACGAAGATCTATCCTGACTGAAAAAAGCAAACATTGAAACAAAAATATGTACAGTAATGTTTCTTTTACTGTAATATGGTAATAAATATCTGCTTTGAAAAAATTGGTGTCTTATGTACCAAAGAAACATACATTTTGCAATCTTTCCATAGTATTCCCCGTACAAGATTTCACGTTCAAGTTTGACCTAAAGTCGGCACGGGTTACAGTTATCTTATTGCAATAATACGTTTTATTTATGTTACTGAGGTGAAATAGAAAAAAAATAGAGGATATGCGTATTCGATTTTGCAAAAAAAAAATTTTACCCTTGTATCTTGGGACACCCTAATACATATATATATATATATGATTTTATTTCCACAATCTAAATAATTAAATAATTTTGGGGGGAGGGAGGGGAGATTGAATGGGCGAAAGTTTCGCACAAGTTTATTGGCTTCAATTAAAGTTCATATGCAGGGTTTTTTAACTCAGCCATACCAGGTGGGCTCTGTCTTGCTATGAGAATATCTTAACTAAGAAGTAACCTATTTTTGAAACTGAAATTCAGTTTTGTGAATATTTTAATTTCTGTAATGCCATTTCGTGTATATATAGTATATATTGCACTGGAAGTTGCTGGAATTTTTCCCTGCTTGTCTCGGAACGAAAAATAAACGTGGATCGATTTCCCCTGAAAGTCGTCCAGGAAGGCAACCGGCGCCAAAAAATAGGAATTAATTCGGAATTATACATTGAGTGCCAACTAGGACCTCCGTGACCTAACAGAAGATGTCACACTTACCCTTTTTCATTAGTCCCTGATTCATGGAATTGACTAAATATGTTAGACAACGTAGGATTCGAATCAATATCACCATCATGTATATTACAAACTAATATTCCTTGACTTCAAAGAAAAATAATCATTATTTTAAATAACTTTATCGCCTAACCTATATCGCCCTTAACCTTCGGTCGGACACAATACAAATGCTAACACGTTCGGCGCAATACAAGTGCTAACAATTTCGGGAGTAGCTTATATGTGAGATTAAAAGTTAAATTTTCACTTAGGCTTAAGAAAAAGCTTATGAAACTCGGTCATGAAAAGTCATATTTGCGTTTTTAAGTGACTTTTTTGCATTTCCTTGTAATTTCAACTAATAAAATGTCCAGTAATTCAGGATGGATTTAATGTTTGTTTTCCCGAATGGTTCCTTAACAATGACAACTGTTGTCGTTCAGAGCCTGAAATAATTTGATATTTTTGAAACAATATATTGGAAATAACGGATCAATATCATTGAAGTAGAAAATAGAAAACAGATATAAGAATTTCTGCAGGTATATAAAACGAAATATTGAGAAAGATTTGGGAAAGCAAAAATACAAATGTAATCGGGCCCAATTCACCTACCAGATTAACGTGCCCCTCACGTACATCAACAGAACACTAGAGAAAAAACCCTAATGTGAGTGGTAGGGAGCCTGGAAACTACTAAATATGGGCGCTTCATCTCAAGATTAGATGCGCCAAACGGCAGGTAAACAAGCAACAATTTTTCAAAAAGATATTCAATTTGTAGAAAAAAACTGAATTTTTCGCAACCAATAATGTATATTTCCGAATTTTTTTTCAACCATCTGGCATGAATATGACACAGCATGGCCTTACCAGCCGTGACAAACATTCAGAAATATTCGTTATTGGTTGAGAAAAATTCAGTTTTTCTTCCTCTTTGTAGCTTTGAAAAATTGTGATAAGTGGTGTTGCTTGTGAAGCGTGAATAAACACAGCATAAAGAATTTATAAAAATCACCTTTGCTTGCCCACAGTAGCATTTTTTCAATATATTTTCATAATAGCGGTACACCATTTTCTTGTTTACATATTAATGGTCTCCGTGTCTGCAGCTTATTCGTTCATAAATTCATAAACACAATGTGACCAAAGACGATTTGCGTGAGGAAAATTTGTCCGTAAGCCGAATTAGTCTTTATTTAAAACACCAAACTGAAATTTGGCTGCAATTTCTTTTAACTCAAAAGAGATTTAACATTGTGATTGCGGCTGTATGATTATTTGAAGACTCACTTCTTAAGTTGAGATACCAGTAGCGAAACAGAAATGTGCTTTCCTCGTTTTAAGAGTCAAAGGAAGTTAAAGTCTGTGAATCCTTTCGCCCCCTCCCTTGAGAGTCTTGTTTCATCACTAACGAATTTTATCGTTCACTTGGGATGGATAGGAGGGTAAAGCTGCCTACAAGGTTATAAAAATGACAGATTTGCCCGTGGCGGCAGTGAGATCTTAATGGCTTAGAGAACTACCAGATCCACATGGAAAGGAAAAGTCAACTGCTATATTACTTTTACACCCCATGAAGAAAAGTTTAAATTTTTGCATACATTCACCGTTAAGTCTTTCGTCCGGCTTGCTTAAAAGTGTCTTGAAAAGTTCTTCATCTTTGACTGAAATAAAGGAGTGTGTTTCAGTCGCTCAGAGTATCTGTGACGAACTGGGCGGTGGTTGATTGTGGTTTTTGTTTTCTGGTTTCTGTTTCTGCTGTTTTGTCTTTAATTCAAGTTGCATTTTACGCTTATTCTGAAGGCTGCTCTTGTCCTGTTTCCCTGTGAGTGATCTTTACAACTGATATGCTTGATGATCCTTGGGATTTTTCCTTTGGTTGAGAACTTTCCCTGTATTGATTTTTTGAAATTGTTTTTATTTTGCTTGTGTTATGCCATTAGTTTTTTGGATTGTGATTATTTTATTTGATTGACTGTATCCTATAAAATTGTTGCCATTGTTGTCACGTGGCTTTGTTTAGGTAATCTTCAAAATACTTTAATTATGTTGTCTTGATGTATGTACAGCCATATATATATATAAATCGAAATATAACTTATTATGTATGATCATACAGAAACAAACTAAACAAGAAGCAAATCCTATACTAAAAAATCATTATTTGAACAATACAACCAAATTTAAAACAAATCTAAAGAATTGAAAATACTATAGATACCATGAACATAAAATTAAGTTTAAACATTTATATGTCAAAATGTAAAAAAACTCTGTTGTTATTAATAGTATTGAAAAAGGCAATCCAAGTATATGGAGTTTCAACAATTAATATAGCAACTTGGCTGTGGACAAGCTTTAGCCAGGTTAAATTAATTTTGCTGTACAAACCATCCCTGTTACTAAAGTTGTTGAAAAAACAAACAGGGTAATTTACCCTAATATATATATTGCTTAGTGTGTTTTTTAATGTATATGTGTATTTTTTGTAGCCCCTCTGTATTGCTCCCCTTTTTATTTTAATAAAATTCCCCACCGTTCTTTATCGGTTTTTAACACAATAGGTGAGCAGGGAGGCGTGGATCGTGGAAATAAAAATGCATTCACCGTTGAATAATTATGTAAATATTTCGCGACTAAAAGAAATTGATCGAATATTTAATTTTATTGCATTCACTGTTGAATAAAACTTTATGTTTATAGTGTGTTTATTTTACAGATCGAAAGCCTGATTAAAAATCTGTTGCTGTTCTTCATCTTCGTATACAAATTCAATAAACTCATGATTTAGTTCTTCTTTAGTAGATCCGTAGCAGATTGGCTGCAGAAATTTCGACCGATGGACTAACTCAAGGAGCAATACGTAACTGAACGAAGTACAGG
>BGPR01015361.1:0-11356 GCA_013235015.1 Araneus ventricosus
TTAAGTCCTTAAAACTAATAATCGTTAGACACCGAGTTTGGAAACCTCCCAAATAGACAAACTATTTTTTACCGTCGAATTATAAACACATGCAATTCTGCATACGGCGGTTGATTTTTTTGAGCGACAGAGATTGATTTTTTGGGGTCTCTCCAGGCATAACTGAAAATAAAGCAACAAGTTGGAGTTTTTTCAGAATGTGCGAAATTAAGCGGTGAAAGATGAAAGAGAATTGTTAATTTCTGAAGCTTGACTGCACTCCAAAGAACAAGGGAAAAGAATCATCATCAAGAAGGTGAAAAATACTTTACATTACGTCACCAGAACTGTGGAAGGTTTCAATTCATGATTAAGTGTCACATGTCAAATACATCACGTCAATTTAATTTTGCATTCCATCGAGTTTGGATCTTGTTGGAGGAAAAAGGACACGATGCCATAGAACAGCAGAACATGTTTCTAGATGTTATATGGTTATGCTAGGGTGACTGTTAGATATTTTTGTCATGTGAACTGAATCCATTAAATGTCTGAAATAGCAGTTTTAAGAATTACACGATACAGAACAATATTGAGAATAAGCCCAGTTTTTAAAAATATATCGATTAATTAAATATTAATTTTTTATAGCCTCATAATGATTTCGAATAAAAAATAATGCAAGTCCTCAATTTTTTAAAATGAATTCTTTTTCCATTTATGATTCAAATCTTAAATTTTTCAAATAGATCCTTTTTGATTTAGAGATATAGACATTATAGGCATAGGAAAACACTGAAAGTTTTCCAGGATTAATGTAATGTAAAACCTTTTAGATAATATTAATCTTGCATTGCGGAATCGTGCTTATTTTTATCACTTACAATTTGGCCTTTTTTAATTAAGTTTTGTGATGATTTGACAATTAGTTAATTAAATAATATATTTTTGCTTTGAAGCTCTAAAGTTCTACATTATAGAAATTTTAATAAAACCATTATTTCAATTAAATAATTTAAAATTAAAATTAACTTTTATCCATATATAAACTACACTAATTTATATCGAAATATATAATTGGTTTTTTAAAAATAAAAAATTCGCAGTGTAGAGTTAAAAATAATAAATTAAAATAAAAAAATTGTTTTTTAAACCCACTTTTATTAGTGTACTAAACAGCAACTGTTTTTATTTTAGTTATTTTAAACTTTTTAAATTTTGAGATATATTGTTTCTCTGGCTCAGCACCAGGTGGCGCCACTGATAAAGAATCAAAATTTAATTTAATTTGATTAATGATTAACTGATTATTAAGATTTAAAAATGGTAAAATAATGTGGTATCATCAAAATACATTTATGAAGTTTCAATCCCCCAGCAAATCAGAAAATCAGTGAAAAATCGTTCACAAAATTCTGTCTTTACTAACGTGAAGCATAAATTAAAATAAAAGTGTTTAATTACTTTGAAATCCTTTTTCAGATTATCTTTCTCAAATTAAAATAAGTTTCGTCAATTTGCTTTTTATTTCTGTCAGTCTGAGAATTATCAGTATGAATATTTGTTATACAACTTGAGATAAAAACTTGCTTAGAACAGTGGTTTTTAGAAAACTTGAATGATTACGATATGCTGGCCTCGCATTAAGAAATTTCACACACATTTTAATTTTCACACTTTCCTTCTACTTAAGTCACGTGACATATTATCAGCCAATAGTGTTTTTAATTTTCGAATCGACTCTTTCATTAATCAATGACTTAACTGTATCACATCATTACAGTAAATCTTGCTGAATATTAGAATTTTATCAGACTTTGTCTTTGACGTGTCCATTTTGTTACTATGAATGATATTTAATTATTTGTTGTTACTCAATGAAAATGTCTTGATATCTTGCAAGAAATTTTTCAGTGGAGTAACAACAGCCCAAAACTACCAATTTGAGATTAAATTATTTTGGAGACTTATGGTTAGTAATTTTAGCTTAAAACAAGCGAAAGTGATTTCGAGGGGAAATCATTTCCATTTGTATTCAATTCCATCCATAAGTATATAAGAAATTGTATACTTACGGAACTATATACGTAAGTATACGTATACGTAAGTATACGTATACGTAAGTATACAATTTCTTGTATACTTACATAAAATGGCGAGTTTCGTTAGCTTCGAAGTATAGTGAAGAGAATCGAGTATGCATTTTAGATAACTTCTTTTAGGCCAAAATTTGCTGTAGTTTTACAATTTTAGTGGAGAAACCGCATACCAAGTTTTATTTATCTTGCTTTTTGTGTTTTAAAGTTATAGTGTTCACTTACAGCCAAACTTACAGTCTACCCGTTAACAGATTTACTGCAAAATTAGAAAATAATTTCCATTTGTATTCAATTCCTTCCATAAGTATACAATTTCTTGTATAGTTACATAAAATGGCGAGTTTCGTTAGCTTCGAAGTATAGTGAAGAGAATCGAGTATGCATTTTAGATAAATTCTTTTAGGCCAAATGGGTCCAAAATTTGCTGTAGTTTTACAATTTTGGTGGAGAAACCGCATACCAAGTTTTATTTATCTTGCTTTTTGTGTTTTAAAGTTATAGTGTTCACTTACAAGCAAACTTGCAGTCTACCCGTTAACAGATTTACTGCAAAATTAGTCACAAATTGCAATTTTGGTGTAAGGATCATGTACTAAAATTCACCTATATAGCTTGTTAAATTTTTGAAATATTACGTTCGCATAAGCACGAATTGCCAGACAGTCAACTAGTTGACAGATATAGTCCAAAATCTAATACAGATCTATAATTCTGGTAATAAAACCTCATGCCAAATTTCGTTTATTTGGCTCGTTACATTTTGCGTTGCGTTCGTCCAACCGTGTTCACAATTCTACAGCCAGACAGACACCTCCCGTAGACGAATTGCAACCAATATACTAGTAGTTCTGTGAACAGTAGACCTCGCCCCCCCAAAAAAAAATTTTTTTTTTAAATCTAAGATTTTCTCTTCATCACATTTTTTAAAAAGCTTAGCAAATGTTATTCATTGTGAAGACAACATTGTTTAGCATAGGGACAAGGGACATCTTAATTAACTGTCAAGAATATACACTGGTGTACAAAAGTTGAGCACAATTCTTAAGGTGCGAATTTGGAGTCAATATGGGTAAAATGGTTCGCAATCTTCTGAATTAGCAAAGCATCTCTAGTTCTTTTACTTCGCTTATCTTTAAGTGGCCTATCAAAATATTTTGAAAAAGATGGCAACAAAAATTCACAGAGAAAAATTCAATCCTTAAATAAGTTATTAGAAAAAACATCGAGCAAATTTCACTATTAAATAGGCATCAAATTAAAATATTTTTTCCAACTCACTTCGTTAGAAATAAGAAGATGGAATTCAAAATAACTTGGCGATAAATATTACAATTTGGCACAAATACTTATATAAGCGAAAAGCTTTCGTTGTTATGCAGATCAGACGATTTATAAGATAGGCGAAATTATCTTGGCGAGAAGCGTCTGATAATTCCATTTAGGCTTAACAATTACAATCGAATTTTGAAAGTTCTTAAAATTGCCGACTACGGCTCGTAAGGTATAAAGGAAATTATTTAGATGGTGAATGAGTTTAAATATAAATTTAGAACTAAAAGATAGCCAAAGATTATAAAAATACATAACACTTATTTAGCGGAATGCGGATAACGATACAAAGCGAACTGTGTTTAGTTACAACTCTGATGTCATAATCTTAATGTTGCCACTCGCTTTTTTATTACCAATTAAATTTATTTATATGATAATTATATATAATTAAAATAACTATTTTATTATGGAATTGAAATAAATTGAAATATATATATATATATATACCATTTTCTATTGCTTCAAGAAATATTTCTGCCAAATTTTAAGGAAATCGAATAACGCATTTGGTCGCGTAACAAACGTGCAGACAGACAAATGACAAATGCTGGAGTTAAAACGTAGACCTTGCTTCGCTCGTTCAATAATATGAATCTAAAGTTTTGGTGCAAGAACCTCACACCAAATGTTTTCTGTTTACAACGTTGTGTTTTTTTAAGATATCGTGTTCACAGACTAATAGAGTCGCTAGTCCGAAACTGGGTTATTCGGCATTTTAACCTATGCATGTTACACTTTGTTAGAAAGCTCTCGTCATTTGCAGTCTCTTTGACCCTCTTTCATTATTGGAGCTCCATCTGTAATGAAAATAGAGGCCGAAATATTTGTTTCCTTATATCTCCGGTCCAAAGCATATACCTTTGTCTTCAGGCTTGCCGACTGGGATTTTTTTATTTTTATTTTAAGAGAAAGGTAAAAAAAAGGCTATTATCTTCGGGAAGAAAGTTAAAATTTCGATTAATTTTAATGAATTAAAAATGTAATGCAAATTTTGAGGATCCCTTTCTTAGAGAGCACTTACTATCCAAGAAATAACTACGTGCCGAATTTTATATCGCTAGGTCCAACGGTCTACCATGTAGAGTGTTGCATTCCGTGCGTTACGCATCACTTTGCACTCTGTACGATTTTTGCATCACGTAATTTACAGGGTATTTTGGAGGGAAAGAGACCCACAGTGTAACCTACATAGTGTGCTCTACTTTCAAGTAGCCCATTTACATTGTAGGCCTGAATAAGCGACTAGTGATATTCATCTGAGATGTTTAATTGACAGATATCTGGTGTTACTTCGAATTACTGCACAACGTCAGTTCTTGTATTTTTCTTTATTATTGAACTTACTAGAAATCAAGTGTAATTATTTTTCGAAAGCTAGTATTATACAATTGTACAGGAAATAAGCTGAAATAGTACTTAGATCTTCTGCATTGCTCTTAAGACATTCACGAAAAATTTTACTCGGGAGAATACAGCAAGAGCATAATATTCCGAGGCTAGAAAATAAATTACGTAAAAATTTTAGCGACAAAATTTTTTACGTTTTTTCGTATGTCGCTAGCAGAAAAAAAGCACTTATTAATATCATAGGTGGGCTTCTCTTCCTGACGAGCGGCTAGCCATGATATTTTTCAAATTATTAAATTTTTGTCTTTTGCTACTTGAATGTTTTTGATTTTTTTTTTTTTTTTTGTCTTTTGTTTCTCGTGTTTTGATATATTGCTTTTTTGTTGAGGCAGCTTTTGCACGAATACAGAAATAGCTTTCTCTCTTTTTAATACGGTTTTTCTTGTACTTGTGTAGTAATTTAATTTTTGCATTTTCCAAAAATATTTGTTTTTGTTGTTTTGTATGTTCGTTATGTCGTTATATATATATATATATATATAACGATGATATTTTGTTAGGGTTAGCGTATGGATTTTTCATTCTAATTTCTTTCATTTTAGGGTAAATTCCCCTTTCTGTTTTTTCAACAATTTTAGTAACAGGGATGGTTTGTACAACAAAATACATTTAACTTGGCTAATGCTCTTCCAAAGTAGAGTAACTAATTTTATTGTTGGAAATTCCATATTTTTGGTTTGACTTTTTCAATAGTTGTAAGAGTTATACAGTTTATGGATTTGTTTTACATGTGCTCTTTGTATTTTTTTCACTTTTGTTTATAGGATTATAATTTAAATTTTGTTTAATCAATAAATTTTTAGATTTTTATATATAACTGATATTTCATTAGATGTAGTGTTGAGCACACATCTTAATAAAGAGGCAGTTGTTGAAGTCCAAATCAGTTCATTTAATTCACTTTATAGGTTTCAGATCATTTTAAGTACTTGGAAACGGTATCAAGCCACGATTAAAAAATATAGACGCAAAGCGCGTAGTCACCGGAAGTTCAGAAGATTTCCTCGTTTTTGAACATAAAACTGTAGTTTCACCGAGTTTTGTTCCTAAGTTAATTCAAATAAGTTATTATTATGCTTGGATAAGCGATAAGCACTACTATTTCGTTAGTATTACTCTTTGGACTGTTCATTCATGTACTTGTATTGTAATTCCTTAGTCTCTAGCCTAGCCTTACAGTAGTTCTTTGTTAACCTCTGCACTTGGGGCATTACGGACCAGGGCAAAACAACACCCGGTTCTGTTTTACCCGAGTATAATTTGACTATTGCCGGAGTAGAAAGTGCTGACGAAGATGCATTGTGAGATTTGTTGTTAACTTTACTTTTCCTTTGCTTAATTTTTAACTACCGATATAATGTCTGAAGTAACTTTATTCAGATTTCTTATTATAACTTATATTATGTTGAATTGTCATAAGAAAACAATCCTTTTTTTATATTAAAGAATTTTCAAAGAGTACATAAAACCGGGTTCCCTTTTGCCCCAACTCCGGGAGACAATTTGACAAATTTTACTAATCGTGAATAATAATTTATGTACTGATCATAGATTAGTTTTTAAATTCATTATGTGTGACAAAATAAATAAATTTTATAGCGTTGTATTTTCAAACTTTTCTGAGTTATTATTTACCATTTTACAGCCCTCCAAACCTTAAGTATTTCGTTTTGCCCCGAGTTCCCCTATATATAACACAATGAATCAAAATACAGGGTGGGTCCAGCTAGCGATACTATTAAAAGCTTTGCCTTTTGAAATTGAAGAGGGTAAGTTCATCTCAAGCCAAAGGATGGAAACTTAAATTTGACGTGAAAAACCGACAGTTCGTCTTTCTCACACAACTCGCTTACATGCTGATTACTCTTGCGTAAATCCCAATAACCCCAGCAATATTCAATAACTCAATGAGGATATTGATGCTGGCCGTTGACAATAGTACATGAACTGGTGTGATGCAAAATATTGTCCAGAAAGAGAGTCTTTGAAGAAATGGAAACGGAAGCTCTATACGAGAAATAATCCTCAAACTGTGCAGTTTATACTTCTCATAATATTGAAATTTATTGCATAGAAAAATTAGCTGAAACGTTGGAAAAACATACAAGTCACTCCACGTTTAAATGTTAGCGCAACTTTTGGCCTACCGTGTATTTTGTAAGTCAGCTTCCTATGCCTAATCTAGTGTTCCATTGAAAGCAATTATTTATTATTATTTGGGAGGAGGCTTTTAGGCCACCACCCGTTTTCGGGAAATAACAGCTGCATTCTGTCCGTCTTCAAGAAATGGGAAAGTACCTCCTCCCGTTTGTTATCGTAACTTATATCAGCTGTTAAGGAGAATCTCCTTCGATCTAGGTTAGCAGGAGTCAGCGTTTCTTTGTCAAGAACAAAATTCTTCTTACACGTTGGGTGCAAGATCAAAACAAAGAATTAAACATAGTTTAAGCTGAAAATAATTATGCCTTGCAAACAAAATTTACGCAAGAAAACAGTAATAACTCTCATTACCGCACAACCACAACAATAACAAAATAACACTGCTGGCAGTAAAGTAAATACATTCTTGAAAAATTACGAATTTCTTTGGTGTTGTCATGTGTAAAAATTCGCTTTTACGTATTTTATCGCAAATGGTAAATTCTGTTTTGCAAAATAATAGAAAATAAATTTTATGAAAACTGTTCATGCGTCTTTCGAATTTATAAGCTAGAATTTTTCAAAACATAGCTTTTACAATTTCCGTCACAAACAATAATAAGTAAATGAAATTTCCGAAATTAACAGCATTGTTAAATTGTAATTAATTATTAAACATGATTTGTTTTATTTTGTTTTGAACGCATAGAGAAAATGTAGAAACTTTTATAGAA
The DNA here is from genome assembly GCA_013235015.1 of Araneus ventricosus. Taxonomy (NCBI): domain Eukaryota; kingdom Metazoa; phylum Arthropoda; class Arachnida; order Araneae; family Araneidae; genus Araneus; species Araneus ventricosus. The sequence goes on from BGPR01015361.1 coordinate 7,691, forward strand.
CAAATCTAATAATATACTGTTTTAAAAAAATAAAGTTTAATTCTTTTTTAGTAAATCTTTGTTTCTTAGGTCCTTATTAGCAAAATTACATCTATTTCTGACCTATAGCTTATGTAAGTGCGAAACTTCGTCAGTTAAAACGTGTTCTCGGCAAATAAATATTAATTATATGAAGGAAATAATTAATAACCGAATTATGATAATTTGTAAAATTACTCGATTTATAAAATTAGCCTATTCAATTTACGTTAAAACACGTTACGTTTATTTAATATTTAAGTTAAAAGAAAAACTTGTTGGGCCCAAGTACTAATTGTGCCCGATGCTGCTGAACTACGTTCATTAGATGAGTATGGTGCATAGTTGTTAGCATACTGTCCCTGGAAATCCTGTACTGTCAGTATATTGATTGTATTGTCAACATACTTTTTTTCAACTAATACAATGCTTACAGGATGAATAATATATCAGTGGATAAGATTTTTTTTACCTACTTCTGGCATAAGAGACTCAATTTACGTTAAAACCCATTGTTTGATTGGGTGGGTTGGGTATGTAATGGTTTCTCATGTGTGTGATTTTATATCCAAATTCAATAATGATTCAGTTTGTCGTTTTATGATTTATTAACACACACACACATACACCACTACGACATAAATATATAAGATAGAAATCCCATGGCTTGGAGCTGACTAAATTCTGCTCGAGGGGGAAAAAATCAAAAGGAATCTCAAGGTGGGTATAGTGACTTTTCCGTACATATACGTTTCCGTACAAGTCATAAAACTGTCCATCAGCTCTCTTTTGACAGACGGTTTTGCAGCTGATAAAAGCAAGTTTCGGTAGTGGTTGCAACACTTTAAACATTATCTTTAATCGTGACATTTGGCGAAATTTGACATTCGAAAATCATGGGATGATATTTCTTCTCATATATAATACTAGTAGGATGCCAGGCGTTGCTCGGTCTTCTTAGCATCAAAACTTTACGGGTGACTAGAAACGGAACTATGTTATATAGAAACATGCTATTTATATAAGACTGAAAAAAAATGAATTTAATGGGAATTGAAATTTATGCGAAAATGTTTTACCTTTTTCAACGTCTTCTTTTGAAATAAAACATTTTAATATTAAGTATTTTGGTCTAAATTCCTGCGCATGGCCAAATTTAAGGGTAAAAATTTATATTTGGATAATATTGTAATCGTAGTAAATATTGGATGAAATAACTTTTTTTTGTTTCAAATATTATTCTTGAAAAACTAAATAAAATATCTTGAAAAAGATACTAATTTTCCCAAAAACAATATCAAGACAATTATTTAAAAAAATTATTAAAAAATCATTTAAATAAGATGCCAGCATTTTTCCAAATGTTGAATTTTGCAAGCAATTAAAGTTTTTTTTTCTTTTTCATTTTTTCTTAGTCGAAATGTCTATAAAGAAAAAAACCCAAATTATAAAGACTGCGACTTATTAAATGGTACAGAATGAATAACAAGTGAGATAAATATATAAATACATATTTTACCTAATTCATCATTTGCTGCAATGAATGTCTGTGAAAGATATTAGATAAATTCAAGTTAAATTTTCTTCTCGATGCATCATTGAATGATAAACGAAATATATTGATGGCAGTAAAAAATATAAAAAATAGTAACCAAAAATTTGAATTGTACAATAATGCACGCACGTAGTGTATGTTTTTAATGAATTAAAAATATATATAAAATCATTGAGTTTGAGGAAGTGAAGAAAGTTAAGACTTCAGAATGCAAAGAAAATGCAATTTTTATTTATGTTCGATAAATCAAAATTACAGTAATTAAAAATAGAATAAACTGCATTTTTATTTTTTTTTTACTTTGTTTAATATTTAGTTTGATCTTTAAGTATTTTATTCTTAGGTATTTTAAATAAAAAAAAATTATATTTAAACAAGGAAATACTTTTCCTTGTCTGATGAATTTTTATAAGGCATTATTATAGAAAGTTATAAGGTAAGTTTTATGAGGGATCATTTTTAGTTTTAGCAGCTTTGCACTTGTTCTTTTCATTTTCTTTATGAAAGTCCCTAACGTAGTTAAGTAACTGCCCATGTCATCTAATTGGACGTTTATTGACATCAACTTCCCTTTTTTATTCATCACTAACCGCCTTCGACGACCAGCTTGCTTACTGGGAATATGGTTTAAATTGAATCTTGCAACATTTTATATTCATGGTTCACTTAACAACGTAATTTTAAACTTCAGATTGTGGTAGATATTTAATCCATGCTTGGCCTTGTACTTGTTCTGTTCATTGTCTACATAAATGTCCCTAATGGAGTTAGATAACTGACGATGTCATGTACCATCTAATTGCACGTTGTTCGGAAATATCTTCACTTTCTTATTCTTGTTGTCGTCATCTGACCGTGGTTCAAAATTACGAGGTCCGTCCCAAAATAGCCCTCGTGTTGATTCATAACGGGACGTTAATATAACTAAACTTATTCGTGTTGTAAAATATGAATATGATTTCAACATTAAAAAGAGTAGCACATTTTATGTCCAGCGGCCTGTAACCTGTATTAAAACATGCTGAAAATAGAATGAAAGTATAGCAACCAAAATTTCATTCAGCTAAAAATTTCATATCTCAGCTTACAGATTCCATAAAAATTTTGATGAAATAAAATATGAAATAAAAATGTATTATGATAGTATTGTACTGCAATTTAATTGATATAATTGAAAAGGTATTTTTTTGAAATTTCAGATGACATAAAAATGACTTTTCTTCTGCAATACTTTCGGAACTTATTAAAGAAAAACGCCAAAATATCGCTTAATTTTTAATTAAATTTCTAATTAAAATTTCAAAAGAAAGGGTTCCGAGGTGCACATTTCCACCCTCCATAGTATGTTTCTCCCAAATTTCATAATTCTAGGTCTGGCAATCTGCCTTGTAGAGTCTCGAGACACATACAGATATACAGAAACACATACATACCTCATTCTACTTTTTTATTAGTAGAGATTTCATTATGCAAAATGTGCATTTGATTTCATCATAAAAATGACGCGGCTCATTTTACATCCAGAAGCATAGCTAAATTAAAATATATAAATAAATAATTAAACATTAAGAACCATGACCTTTGAGGTTACTGAATATATTTACTAAAATGCTTATTATCTTAGAGGATCTGTTTAATACTTCACAGGAAAATTAATGAAACGAAAAAGTAAAATCCATTTGAATAACATCTTAGCCTTCAATAATAGAAGAAGAAACAAGATTATTAAATATTTTTATTAAAAATGGTTATTATGGTTTGAATTTCAATGCAACAAGGAAATGTATTGTTGAAAATTATGTATAAAAACATATATTTGGAAATTTATTAAAATAAGGGGAAAAAATTTTACTACCACTAACTAGAATCATTAACAAGATAATTTTTTTGAATTTCAAATGATTCAAATATATGTGATAATATTTACGGAAGTTATGAAGGAAAAACGCCACAATTTTGCTTAATCTTTAATTAATTAATATTTCAAAATGCCTTTGTGTGGTGCATCTTCCCATTTTTGAGAGTATATCTGTGCGAAAATTGATAGCTCTAGGTTTAACAGTCTGTCATGTAGAACACACACACACACACAC
>BGPR01015361.1:21356-36878 GCA_013235015.1 Araneus ventricosus
TGGAGCTAAAATATTCGTCAGAGATCTTGTCAAATTTTATTAAAATATTCAATGTTTATCTTAGTACAATATATCTTTCCAGAAAAGTCACAGTTTCATTACCTTTTTTATCAATATATATAAAAAAAGTCAAACTACCCCACTAGTGGGGTAAAACGGAAACACATGTTAACGTTATGGGAAATTAGGAAAACACGATTTTCAGTGGAAAAGTTGTGATCGTTTTTATTTTATATGGCAATTTAAGAATATTAGTTACAAAATTCACATGTAAAGCAGTTGTCTTCTTCCTCCGCGCCACTGTAGCTTTTGTGGGCACAGCTAAGACAGTTTTTGCATTAGATTAACCATTCTTTTTTATTTAAATTAGAAAATTTATCATTAAAATATAAAAAAAATCCACATATGATGCGTTTTTATCGTCTTCAGCGGAAGAATCATCAACACTGACTGCCCCGGTCCTACTCCACTTCGAGTACCCGGTTTTAACCCGAGTGCAGAGGTTTTAAAAAACGAGATAAAACAGCGCAATTATTGGAGTAAATCCTTACTGTTTGATAGGGTATAAATCCTAAGAAACCTATAATAAGCGTGGCTAAAAATGGTTTTTGAAAGTGTGATGATTTTTAAGTAAGGTCTAGCTGTGTGGCTCGGCGTTGCACGGGCTATCACGAATAATAGGATATTCCCAGGCGGAGAGAAGTGAGGTCACGTGAGACCTTGGGATCCATATATTTTCATATGCCCCGCCTCCGTTTTTCTCTACAATCAACAAATAGTGACACTTACTTTCCATAACAAACGTTACAAAGTTAAACACTTTAATACAAAAAAAAGAAAGAAAAAAGCATGAAAACGATTTTTTCCATTGTTGATAAATCCAAACACAGAAGCTCGCTCAAAAAGAAATAGCAACTTCCATTAAATAAATTTAAAAAAATGCAACACCGGATGCGAAAACTAATAATAGGGGAAAAAAGAATCCGCCGTGAATGAATTCACCATGCTGCCAATAGATGGCAGCACGTCAATTCATTCATTTTGACGTTTTTAATTAATATCTTTTTAACTAATTACAATTTCGGAATTTAAATAGTCGAAATGGATTCCTTGGATTATTTTCCATCTTTTGGTACTTACGGCTAATTTCAGGATTCAGTGGTTCGTGAGAAGATAGAAGAACATAGACACATATGTTTGTTTACCTTCGAATTTTAATAGGATAGATAGTTTAAAATCAAGCGATCATTAGAGAGTTTTCGTCTTAAAACAAATAAGCTTTCACAGAAGCAGTGAATTCAATAGCTGCAGCACGCCACTATGACTGTTCCTTTTTCTTGACTAGTAGAGTGTAATTCAGTATCTGTCTGCTAGAAAGAAGAACTAATATTGCCAGAATCAAGGGTGCCCGGTTTTACCCAACTCTCCCCTATATGGTTGCAACATAATTTGTTTATTTTACAGTCAAAATATTTAATAGAATTGAAGTTATGATATCGGTCGGCAACTCTCACATATTCCGTTTTGGAGAGATCCCTTGAACGACGCACTAAACAGACTTTACTGAGTTAAGTTAAAAACAGTTTTTACTTTTAATTAATACTCATCTGTTTATTTCATTTTCCTACCTCTCAGTTGGAAAAGGTTTGTGAGTGAAAAATGTTCAAGAAACACTAATCTAATAATAAGGATGAGATTGAAAAAAACCCAAAAAGGCTTAAAATAGAAATCTGAAAATTTTACTCGTGAACGAGGGATAAATTATTAAAGAACACTTAAAAATTACATATGACAAAAAAGGAATACCAAATTAACAATGAAATACTAATCATACTAACAACTGTTATTTGGTCAACTAATTTGTAGCTAGAATAATAGTAAAAAATGAAAAAAAAACAACATACTTTTAAAAACAAGATTTTCAATGTAAATGAATTTTTTTTAAATTTATGACAGTAAGCAATTAGTTACATTCTACTTGGTTTTCAACAAATTTTTCACTTTAAAATGCAGATTATTTTGAAAAAAAAAATTTCAATCACAAGGGTCTTTTTTCTTAGCATTTCTTGCAAAAAGATGCGCGGATATTTCTTAATTTTTTTAAGAACACGGATTCCAAGATCATTGTAAGAAAAAAAGGTGGCAAAGAGGACATGAAAAAAGAAAAAGAGGAATTTTCTGTGAAAAAGTGGAAATTTTTCATTTCAAGAAAATCAAAAAAGCGGAAATTCGCCAAAAAGCGGAAAAATTTCATCCCTGTAATAAGATCCGAGGCAGAAAATAGGCCACACGTGAAATATTTTAAATGTCTTCCAAAAGTGTCAGAAACATTTTGAATCTGTAGAGATAATTAGAATATATTCATTTCCTTAAATCAGGGTTTCTGAAGAGAGGATCGCAGTTCCGAGTAAGGACCAAATAAACTTCCATAGTGTCATCTTTGATCAAATTCTTCAAAACCCCTCAGGAAGTAAGTTGGTAAAACACCATCCTGAACTGCATCGTTCTAGTTCGCGAACATTTGCTGAGCAACTATTATAGATCAAGTTTCTTTTTTTATCTATCATTTAATAAATGCTCCGCTTTCTCATCTGTTTTCGAATTCAGGGATCGAAATGCATTTTCGAATGAACATTTAGGTCAATTGTTTCCCGAGCCAAGAATGTAAACAAGTTGATAAACAAATCCCTTTTGGTTTATAAAGTAAAAAAGAAGCTTTTTTTTCTCATAAGTTGCATCTTTGTGAAGCATTTTCTGCTTTAAAATCTGAAGGAGAAGATTGTTTAGAGCAGGTTTTCATCCTCAAATATGTTAATAATTGCACTCAGAAAAATTATTAAAAAAAATTGTCTTCCGCGTATGAAATACTTCGCTAATGTGGCATTCTGTACGATTTTTACCATTTAAAATTATCAGCGTTGAAGAAACTTTGGACTTGCTTGCAAAACATTTTTATGACAAAATTAGTCACATTTTGTACACGAGATCACGGTTGTTTGGAATTGACTTCAGTCATCTGCTTGGTATCCAAAAATCGAGTTGTGCCATATTAGCAGAAAATAATCGACAATAATTTATTATAAAATATTTGTCTGTCCCTTTTATCAAATTCATTGGTTCGCGCATTTTTGTGTGTATATGTCTAAAAGAAACTATGGAGACAAGTTAAAAAAAGGTTTTAAATCGTTAAAGCCCAAATTAAAAATTCTTTTAAATTGTGTTTAAAACTAATCGTTAAAAATAATGTTGTTTTATGTTAAAATTTAAGAAAGATTTCTGAGAAGAAAAGTAAAATTAATTTTTTTTCCTTTTTGAAAATTATGGTAAAATTGGTAAAAAAATTATTTCACAAACTTTTCTATAGATACATACTAAAAGACTTTAAATTTTGTAAAACATCCAAAAATAAGACTATTTTCGGATTCCCTGCATTACCTCGAAAATAAATCAAAGAGAAAAGCAAAATTTTTCAAAATGACGACATTTTGATTACAAAATATGGCTAATGGTTGGTATACGCCTATTGAAAATTGTTTAAGAATTTGGGAATACAAATTGACTTTTTTAAATCAAAAAGAAACAATGGAATGCGTCTGGTTTAGCCACGGAAGCGAAATGTAACTGTCCTATAAACAGGATGCTGGGCGTTAAAGAATTATTTATGTTTATGGTTTTCGAACAGATTTTCTGACGTTTTGCAGAAGAAGAAGACGTCGCAGTAAAGAGTCAAACGTCCCTACGTATATCATTTAACATCCAGTTACACGTTACCTTGCGCTGTGACGTCAAAACCACTTTTCTCCTGCAAGATGCACAATGGATTTGAAAATTAAGTTGGCGCGGCGTGCTTGACGAGTGTCAGGTTATCATGAATTGGCTCCAGTGTTATGCTCCAGTGAAGATGCCACGTGACATTAAGTAGTTCAATTCTGCTTACTGATTCAATGGGGTAATTTAAAAAAATTAATATAACAGAAGTTCTGAAATTTAATATTCTTAATATTTAAATTCTGTTATGAAATTTAACATGCTTAGTATCTAATTTTTTGAATTAAAATCTTCATTTTAATAATGAATCTTCATTTTAATTAAGTTTATGGGAACAGATTACAATTTAGTAATGCCAGTTAACAAATCGTATACAATGCATAGTGGCATACATCATGTTCATGTATTTAAATTCGGTTCGGAAATATTGTAGAAACTGGTTTTGGAAAACACAGCCAAAAAGAAATGAGAAAAACGTTTGGCGAAAAGAGAACGAAGATCGATAGGCAAGATAAAATTAACTACAAAAATTTTATGCGAAATTTAATAGGAAGTGAACATCTTATTTATCAATTCTTAGAGTAGTACAAAATAAGTGAAGGTCGAATTTCAACGAGTAAAAAAGTAGAAGAATTTTACTTGGCATTTAAAATGCTTTAATTAATTTAAAGTCAAGACAATGCAAATTTTTACTTAGTGTGATGGAAAATGAAAAGAAAAACACTTTGGTGAAATGATTTGTTTCTAAGAACTATTATTTTCAGAAAGAAACAATGTCGCCTATTCTTTAATTCACGAGCTTCCCTTTCTTTCCCATGACCTTTTCTTTATGAAAAGTATAAAATTATACATTTTTCGAAAGTGAATAGGCACAATAAATGAATTTGAAAAAATATGAAGTAAAAATGAGAAAGCTGTACATAATTTGATCCGACGCTTGATGCAGATAAATTCATGTATAAAAACCACATTTCAATAACTCACCATTGATGAAAAGAATAAATCAAAGCAACTCTTCTTTATATGCTGTTTGGATAAAATTGTGGTCAGTTAACGTCATTGAGTGGCTTATCACCAATGGACTTGTGGTTTATTAGAAAACAAAAAACTTCCAGAAAATCTTCAGAATTATTTCATTCGACACTTTATTCGTTTTTTTTTAATGTCTTGGTTCTTACAAAAAAACGCTTAGTGTGACATAATATAAATGAAGAAATACTTAACAAACCATGCATTTTATACGTGATAGATTCTCACTGTGACGAGTCAGTGTTTCTTGATTAATTGTGGATAATATTAAACATTTAAATACGTAACAACAAAAAGAGTACAAACATTTTTTTTTTAAATGCTAGCTTGTTACGAAGTGAAACAGCAAAAATCTCTGTCAACTTACAGAAAGAACAACTTTGTTAAGACGTGAAAAATCTGTTAAACACTTGTCATAACGAAGCGGAATTTTAATAACTTTTATTTTTTATGAAGAGTTTAAAGGGTAAAAACTACTAAAATCTAAATAGTATGTATAATCATTTGGTGGCTTAATTCAGTGCTTAACTCTTTCAAGTACAATACATTTGGCTGAAAAAGGATCTTAAATGAACAAGACTTATTATTTACAACTACAAGACTAATTATTTACTGAAATGGTGGTACAAAAAATACATTACCCAATGTTGGCACATAATACGTACCGACAGACATGAATGAGTTAAAAACCTATATAAATTCAACATATTGGGGGGAAAAAACAGCACTACGATGTGAAAGTACGAATTAAAAATAGCAAGAAAATAAGATACAATTGAGTTTTCAATGTGTTCTTTGCGTATTTCACTGTTTGTTGACTTTTCTCTGTTTTCATTAGAAAGCATTCGTTTCATTTGTCTCATCATATATCTCCTCATATTATTTCTTAGTGGAATAAATGGGCTAAACGAGGAATTCTTAAATTGTAGATTGCTACCCCAAGTGATGTCGCGTAAAAAAAAATGTTACGAGTCGCAAAATTTCGTGTAGGGTCTTCCACTTTCAGACTTCATATTTTTAGGCTAAAGCAGTTCATGAAAACTTTTTGACATCAAAGATTTAGTTTAAATTTTCTAAATAAATCGAATGTCCGTTTAGTCATCAGAAATGAATGCTTCATTTACTTAACAGTTATAATTAGCAAAAGTTAACAAAGAATATAAATATATAATATATTAACTATATGTACGATGATAAATATATTAAATATATCGATATTATCTATAAAAGCAGAGAGGGTAAATTATTTTACAAACTCTAATTTCTTTTGAATTTTTATTTAGGATTTTTTGCCTTTTGATTTTTCAAAATGTTTCTCGTTTTGCGGTTGGGCAGAATTCAGGCCACAAGGGGTATACTTTTGATTTATAATCTTACCCTTGACAGAAAATTTTGTCCATTTTAGAACTCCTATGGCGAGTGGTCTTTGAAAAAGTTAGTCATTCGGGTTCTCCTTCCATTTTGAATAATCTCTTTTACATTCTAAATTCTATTTTATGTGTTCTAAATATTAATTGTTGTAATTTTTTGTTGATGCAATCACTTGATGCTGTTGCGTTGAGCACGCAAAAAGGTGTATTGTTATCGTTTTTTGTTTAAATCTACTGTTTCTGATTTATACTTTTCACCTTTTAATTTATATTTCTATTATTTACTTCATTTACTCTCAACTTTGGTTGGAATCGGGAACAATTTTTATAACATGGGATCCCAAACGGGATCACGAATGGGAAAAAGCGTTAGAACCCTCTACTCTTAAACAAACAACTAATATAAGCCAGCACTCAATTTTCATTTCATTCATGACTCCACAGTTCCCTTAAAACGAAGAACAAAATAACACTTCTTTCGGTCCCCTCGCCACACTCCCGATTCATCCAGGTCAGAAAAATCATAACACAAAATGCAGGGTTCGTGAAAAAAACGGAAACTTTCCATCTCTAATAAGCTAATTTACCCAATACAAGCACTCTTGTTCTTTTTTTTCGGGGCGAGCGAGCAGAAGTGAGCGCTCTGCATGTCTCTGCCGATTTGCACGGATGCGATTGCCTTCCTCATCCCATAATGAGTCTCAAAGAAAAACTGGGCGAAATTCGACCTCTTCGTCTCAGCCCGGAGAAACAACATCCAGAAGGGGTATAGAGTTTCCATTCGTGGCATAGAATGACGTAAATAGCCCCTGAGTGTGCACGTACCGCCATCTTGGATATCTTCCAGTAATCCTCCGACACCCTTGAGAAAAACTTTCAGCCTCAGGATGTCTTCCCCGCCGCAAGAACTTTGTTTCGCCTTTCTTCCTTTTTTCTTTCTTCTTCTTTTACTTCATTCGTTCCCCTGCTTTTCTTTTCCTCCCTGTTTTCTTCCACCTTTTTTTTAATTTTATTTTCCGTTCCCTGTCTTAATTTTCGCTTTTAATCTCCTACCGTTAGACGGCCACGACGGGACTCCTTTTTGACAAATCTCAACCACACGCGGAGTCCTACATTCTCGACAGTTTCTGTAGCGGAATGATTACAAGTAGAAATTTGGAAAGTCGCTTTTAAACAAACAGATTCGCTAGGATGCCAAAAATAACAACAGTAAATTGCGGCCAACAATTGAAAATATTGGATTAATAATGAATGGCGCTTAATGAAAGTGATTGTAGATAGAGCCGGCCCGAACAAAAGCGGGGCCCGGTGCAAAGTTGACTTGCGGGGCCTTGAAACAATTTTCGTACAGCAAAATAAAAAAATTGCATTTTGCTATTTATTATATTGCACAATTTGGTATAGAACATGAAAATGATAAATAATTATCTTATTTTTAATAAGGTTAATATTTCAATCGCTCAAAAAATTGTTAATAAATCAAATAAAAATAATTTCTTCATAAATACAAGTTGGTATGCGGCTTACCAGCGACTTTGGTTTCATTTTCTTGCATGCTTTACGGCAAATTCGTTGATAATATAATTTAGTTTTTCTTTCTTTCTGTTTTGTTTTGGTTAAATGGGATTCAATAGTTTTGCTAAGAAGGTAAATTGCTCTTGATTAATGCTAAGATTTAAAGTAATTATTTCTTAGTTTCAATCTTAAGAAAGGTCTCTCTGAAGATGCAACGGTAATTGGTAAAGATCAATTTAATTTTCAGAAAAATAATAAAATTTCGATACAATGCAAATAAATTATTTTTAAATAAATATTGTAACATTGTGTCTTGGTAGGCAAAACTCCACGACAAATTTTGATTTTTTTAAATAAATCAATGCAATCAATTTTCATTTCGCAAAATCAGTCAGCGGCGCGGGGCCTTCAGAAATGCGGGGCCCAGTGCACTCGCACCGTTCAAACCCCCCTTCAGGCCGGCCCTGATTGTAGACACTTTGTGGATAAACTAACTCGAATGAGAAGGTTTATATAAAGCAAAAAACCTATGTTATACATTTGTTGCTGTCAGGTGACTTATCTAATGTAAAAAAGAACACAAGTTTTTTTGTTGTTGTTGCACACCACTCTTTGACCCCTTTGGTGCCCGACTTTAGTGTTGTTAGATTTATTAGACTCTCCACCGCCTTGTAACCAAAGAATTAAGTTCACTATATTGAGTGGACTGTCAGGCCTGGTCCGGGCCTGACAATCCTGGACAGAAATCCGGGATACTTTTTCAACAGGGAACAAACAATCAAAATCCAGGACTACATCGGCTAATCCTGGACGTCTGGTCTAAATTTATTACTATCAGTTTTTATAATATACATCCATTTTTTTTGAAAGAAAGATAATTGCATGAAGGGTGTGGAGCTTTTGCCGCAATGCCAAATCAGAGTTTTGTGAATCTTTATTTACCATATAGAAATTGAATATCTTACATAGTTAATCAAATAACTCATTTGGAAAATTTAGTTGACTTATTGTAAAAGATGTCTAATTCGTACTTTCGGGTCTATAATTCTTTCGACCTCACAAATGAGCTTTGCTCGGAATACTTTGAATGATCGGAATACTTTGAATAGAAGAACTTTGTTTCGTCTCTTTCTTTTCTCTTTTGTCTAATTCTTTCATTGCTTTTCTTTTATTCCGAGGTTTCTTCCTCTAATGTTTTATTTATTTTATTTTTCAGCTGTCTTAATTTTAGTTTTTGCCACTGAAAGGCCACAACGGAACTCTTATTCTCAAATCTCAACCACACGCGGAGGTCCTACATTCTTCAGAGTCCCTGGAATGTCACAACTACAACAACTAAGGAAAGACACCTTTAAATAAGTATGTTCACCAGGATTCGAAAACTGACGATGATAAATTGCTGCTAATTCATTAGAAATATCGCTTGAATAATGATAAAATAAAGTATAAGCCTTTAAATAATGTATACTTTTTTGTCTTAAGGATTTCTGAATTTTTTTTTCCACTCCAGATCCATTTTCGTTAATAAAAATTTCGCTCGAATTCATTTTTAGAAGTATTTTTTTATTGCTGCTGTTACCTGGATTGCACATTTGGGCTATAATAAATCGGTGATTCTCTATACAATTATAATTGGCATTTCTTCGCCATCTGCCATAGTTTTTGAAATAAAATTCATAACTTTCAAGTGTAGCCACTACGTACGCTGAGATCAGTCTCAGATAATGATGCATGGTTAGATTATTGTAACTAGACAGTGATTAAATAGCTCTAGTTCTATCTAGGGTAACCATACGTACGGTTACCATACATCTGGATTTCAAGCTCACATCTGGACTAGTGTCTGGATTTTCTCCAGTGGATGCGAAGTGGGAGAAATTTGGTTAGAGAAAATCTGACTATTCGAAAAAGCTGACGTTTTTCTACTAATCAAAGAAAATTAATTGTTTACTTCTATTGTTGATGAGAAAAAGGATGAGCTTCTTTCTTTATCCAGGCCCCAGTTCAAATTGAAAATTAAAAGTTTTGACAGTTTTATTACAATTCTGTTTTTCATTAATGCAGTGCCGAATTGCCAAACATAATAAAAATTGTCATTTTTGGATTCTGACGTCTTAAATTTTTCTTAACTACATCAAACTCTGTGCTAGTGTTATGAAAGAGGATCATCGGTAGGCTGCTTTTAGAATTTTATACTATAGTTAGACCCCCCCCCCTCTCCTAGATCCTTCAACACCGCCCGCACGCCGGAGTGTCCGGATTTCATCTAAAAAATTATGATAACCCTAGTTCTAGCTCTAATTCCATGGAATATGAGACTTCCATGTTTATTAGGTAAGTGCACTTGCAATGCCACATTTTCCCCAGCAATAGCAATGTCCGGAGGTGAAGAACCTTGCGTTCAAGAGCTCCATTAACCCACAGCGTATAGCATTACCTTAAACAAACCAGCGGGAATGGTCTCCTCTAAACCTTCTCGTATATACTCCTAACACATGTAGATAAAAGATAAGCTAAAATAAAAGGCAGTGAAACGAACAAGAACCCCAAACGCAGTGGGGAAAAAATAAGCGAAACATCATACCACGATTTCCGAAGGTCTCCCAACGCAGATGGAATTAGAAACCGGAGTGATTACCAATAGGGCTGGGTGTAAGATAAAGAAAACGAAATTTGCAATTTGAATGCCCTTTTTCAACCGATTGAGAAAAAAAATCGGACACAAATCTACCAATAAGGTAAGAAGGCCACATACCAAATTCCATTTATCAAAGGAATTTTTAAAGAAGTTATTGCGTTCAAAAGTATGCGATTATACAGACAGACAGTCAACCCTCTGACGGATTTGGTCCAAAATTTCATACGGACCTACATTCCTGAAGATAAAACTGTGTACCAAATTTTATCCACCTAGCTATTCAAGCTTGTGAGTTATCACGTTCACATTAACACGGACAGACAAAATTCCCTTTGACGGATTTTGTCCAAAATTTGATAGAAATCTACAAATTGTGTGTAAAGATCACATACCAATTTTCATCCCCGTACCTCTAATAGTTTTCGAGTTATCGTGTCCACAGACAGACAGACATAATTCCCAAATTGTGTTTTTCGGACTCAGGGAGGTGTAAAACGTGTAGATTCGTCAAAATCTGGAGTTGGAATTTTTTTGTCTATTACAATACTTTCTCTTTGTATACTTCGTATACGAGAAAGTAATAATTTTCTCATGTATTTGATGGTGGCTCATGTATTTGATACTGTATTAATGCTAAATAGCTACATTAATATTAAAAAGATAGCAAAGAAGGCACAATCAGTTCCTATGACATAAAATACTGAAAAAGAGCAGAGAGAAATATTATATTGCCGGTCTTTTGTAACGAAACAGAAAGGTTCAAATATTCGTTTTTTTTTTTTCTTTTAGAATCTAATTATGAAATCAGGTTTCAGCTTATCTAAATATAGAATTCTAATTGTATAGAAACGTTCTTAGGCCAGTGATTTTTTTTTGTCTGTCTTTTATTAAGACAGATTTAGATATATCGTTTGACGCGCAAGTAGACACGACAGCCAAAGAAACAAAATTTAATAGGAACAAGAAATGTGATAAATTTATTTGTGTAATTAACCACTTAACTTTCGTGTCCGTGCGTCATATATACATCAAATCATCGTATTTTTAAACTTAAAAGCCAAAATTAAGTCATTATGATTCATTATAAAATTTACCTGGAATGCATAAAACTCTCGAGTGTTTTATGGATTTTTAGGTTGAATCAAAGTAACAATACATTCACAAAACAGTTGAACAGTTCAACTTTTTTCAGCTTATTTTAAAAGCGGATCTACGAAGATTTTTTTTAAAAAAATTCAATAATATAATTTCAGAAACCGACTTCTTATATTCAGTGGCCATTACATATTTGAAGAAACATTAAAAATGGCTAGAATTTCATTACGACGTAGAAATGTATTGTTGAAAATTATATTTAAATACATTTTCTAATTGATAAAATAAGTGAAAGCATACACAACAATCGAACCTTTATCTGAATCTGAAAATGTCGTAAAAAACGTGTTTTTTTTCCTCCCGACAATACTATCCAAAACTATCGCCGTCAAATGCCAAAATTTCGTATAATTTTTAATTAATGGAAATTGCAACTAAAATTTCCAAAAACTATCTTCCAGAAGGACGTTTCTACCCTTCAAAGTATTTATGTACCGAATTTGGTAGCAACTATCTATCCTGCAAAGCCTCAATAGACTTCTCTAATTTTTTATTATAACAAAAGATATTTACCTCCCCTCTCTTCTAAAAGCTCATTATTCCTTATATATCCATATGTTCCTGTCGGTTTCGTTGTTAATGTATTCTTCCATTTTTTTGGTCTAACATAATTTACTGGAAATCATCCTTCGAAATTTTGTGATAATTAAACATTTATAATTCACGTGGTAGCCATTTTATCAGTCACCCAATTTATACAGTGTAGTCATAAATTATTTGGACCTATTTCAAAAATAACTAAAAAAACTAATAATGTTACAACTGCGGTTCTTTTTTTTAAATGAATGCGCATTTTAAGAAGTTTTTTCATATAGGTAATACGCCTTTATGGTGATCTAGGGGGCTCGTAAATTATTGTACATCTCCCATTTTAGAGAGCCATTATCTGCGAAACTATTAAAGCTAGAAGAAAGCTAAAAGCATGTATTTGTAGGGAATTTTATGCTTTTTAATTTGTTAAATCAATTGAAATTAGAAAACTGAACAGTTTTCGATATATTAAAAAAAACTAAAAAAGGAAACTAGAAAACGCTCATCGGCTTCTACTGATCGGTAGCCATTGCGTATAGAAATATCTCGCGGTAGCAAATTTAGAACTCCCCAATGCTATCTGAAAGAAAAAAAAAATAAATAAATAAAAAAGAAAAAAAAAACGTTTTTAATTTCTTTCTCATTAAAAAAAAACCCGTAGTTGTAACATTATTAGTTATTTTTTTATTAATTTTTGAAATGCGTCCAATAATGTATGACCACTCTGTAGATCTCCTTCAGAGTCGAGGATCGTGCCGAACCACTTGAAAATACAGTTGATGGATGACTTCCTATTTTAAGCACCCAATTCATATCAACACTGTAAACAAACTCTAACCCAACGTTCTGCAATCGTTTAAATTTTTAAACGAGATTGTGAATTGCTTACGAAACGAATTGCCGTGCATTTTGAAATGATTTCACCTGTCTCCGTTCAATCATTTTCGGCAGAATTGCGGACATAGGCGCGTTTTTGAAATCCTGTGAAGGTGATATCCTAAATTACACAATACTGAGAATTTGAAATTTTTAATAATAATTTATATCAACGCGTATATTTGCACGTTAGTTTCCCTCCGTTTCAAAATGTTGAAATCGGAAAAGTGGAGTTGAAAATTTCTTATCTTTACTTTATTATTTTTAATTTTAATCGTAATTATTCTTGAGAAGTTCATAATTTTATTTAAAATTGATAGACTTTTATTTTAAAGAAATCTGTATCTTATAAATAATTTGATTATATGATTGATGATTTGACGGTTTGGCTGCAGTTCATTGGCCTCCACAGCGGCCATCACCTGCATTTCTTGGCAATTACAAGCTTGTAGTGAACTATGGACATCCAAGTAGTTAAAACTGTGCATATTTAAGAGATAATAAAATTTGAGAAATTTAAAGAGAAATTTAATAATTTAAGAGAAAGTTTTAAATAAAATCAAAAATAAATAAATAATATTTAAACACTATTCAGACAATCGAAATAAAAAGAAATTTAAGAGAGTTGTAATTGTTCCATGGCGATGATTCTGGCGAAGCAAGACGAGACGCGGGGTTCGAACCTGCGGCAAGCGGGTGAAAGCAGCACATTAACCAACTGAACCAATGGGGCTTGTCAATAGAAAGGCTGGGGGTGATTAAAGAAGGGGTAGGGAGTTTGTTTACAAACAAAGTTATTTATGAAGAATAACCATGGGTCTTTTGCGATTAATCTCAAGGGAGCTATCATAGGAGGGAATATTATTTATCGTAATATTATCAATTTGATTAATGTTTTTATAGAATTTTTCTGAAAGTTTAATTATGAATTTTTTGAGAGAGGGGATTTTGAGAGCATTTCTAATATCAACATTTCTGAAATACCAACAAGCCTGCACGATCATTCTAATAATTTTATTTTCCATTTATTATATGATTACTATAATTATAAAAAAATAAAAATATTTTGTGCTGAAGAAATGAAATAAAAACTCTGAAATTATTCTTAGGGCTACAAAACAATGAAAATAAGTCCTCTGTCGTATTACTGATCTCATGTTTTTCTCAAAATGAAGATATAATATTTAGTTAAATGAATTATTTAACTAAGTTAAATATCAAACATTGTGACTATTTTTTCCGTTGTTCCATTTTTCATTATTTTCTAGTACTGTGGCTTCTAATTTATTCAAGAAAAAATAATTTTGAATTTAGCATTCAACCGTTTTTTTAGAAAAATTACTACAGGAAACCGGATTAAAAATGCCTGGAAGATTTTCTTCTGTGAACTACATTACTTAGAGTAAAAGTCAATAGACTAAAGAAACCTATGCAAAGAATCCAACAGTTCTGTTTTTTTCTCTGCTAAGGAAACAGCGAAAACAGTTAACATCTGCACATCCTCCTATCGAAACTAATTAACGTTTCAAAAAATGCACGCAAAAAGTTTGATAACAAATAAAAGAATTAAAATGAAGAGTTAAAATATGAATATGTGGTATTACTTGAGGACTTATTTTTATAATTTCAAACAAGCAATTTCGGAAAATCTTGCCGAAAGAAAAGAAGGCAGGATTTAAAATTTAATATCTGTTAACTGAATTTTCAATTATCCGAGGTGATTACGGTCCGAATCAGCTCGGATAATCGAGATACTACTGTCCGAGGTGCTTACGGTCCCAATCAGCTCAGATAATCGAGATTCTACTGTCCGAGGTGATTACGGTCCCAATCCGATAGGATAATCGAGATTCTATTGTATTCATATTTGAATTATCAACAGTTCAACCCGCTGGTGTGGTGCCCACAACCCACATCCACCGACTCACTCATAGGGTTTAAAGTCCACCTGGTGTCGTGCGAAGTTTGAAGAGGGGGTTGCCAGCTCAGGTGTCGTCCTCGTCATCTGACCGCTGTTCAAAATTACGAGGTCAGTCCCAAAACTAAAACTAAAACTCAGCTGTTAAGCTGTTTTGTGTTAAGCTAGTTTGATCTCATCATCAATGTATCGTAAATTCTCATTCACAAGTTTCACTACACCCCTTGCAGAATATTTCTGCACTATCACAAATAGGAGACTTTTAAGTTTTAACTGAACTTAATTTCTACCTTGGGAAATAAAATTTGCAGACTAACTAAAAATAAAGATTTGATAATATTAATTGAAATATTAAACAAACAGCGGTTGGGAATGCTACACATTTTCAGGAAGATACTAAATTTTAGTAATTTATATCCTCACAATTTTTGCTGGAATGAAATTAAATTTTGATTTTATAGTTTGGAATTTTTACACATGAACTAAAAAGACTAAAAACCCGGTACAAAGTGTTCTGATGTAGATAAAAAATAAAAACAATAAATAATAATGATTGGTAATAGGCAAGATTCGAATTTCGTTTCTTGAAAAAAAGCATAACTTAAAAATGAATTAACCAAAAAATATAAAAATCTGCTCTCGTGCGCGAGTTCAAATACCGCTCATACAAGTTACATTTCTCGGATATACGGTACATTTCATTACGTAAATTGGGGAATAAA
>BGPR01015362.1:0-36877 GCA_013235015.1 Araneus ventricosus
TTCCCTTTGAAGTATAATATAAATCTATCTCCTTAGCCAATTCAATAGGTTCAAACCAGGAATTATTCTGGCGCATGCTAATAAAATACATAACCTCTTTATTAAGTGTTTGACATATTTTTTACCGATACCACTAATTTATTTAAAGCTTCAAAATCGGAAACATTTCTTAATTTCAAATAATAATCCCAACTCGCAGTTAATCTAGACGCGAATTGCATATACGTTTCATTTGTCTGACGTTGTGTCTTTCTTAAATTCTCGAAACAAATTTGTGGTGTAGGCTCAAATTCTCTTAACACTACGGCTTTAACTTTTGAATAATCTCCCAATTCGTCATCTTTAATACATGTAATAACATTTGATGCTTTTTCCCCTAACAAATTTAGAAGAATTTCAGCTTTAAATTTCTCTGGGTCATTTTTGGAAATGAACGCTCTTTCTAAAGATGAAAAGAAATAACTAAACCCTTCCGGTCGATTTGGAAGTTTGACCGTAAAAGTTCTCATACTTTTAATGAGAGAGTCTAGAGATTCTATACTTTCCTTTTTATCATTTCACCGGAATTCTGTTTCTTATTTTCTGCGTTATATTCTTAAGCGAGCAAGCTCAAGTTCTGCTTTCTCTCTCTCCAGTTTAATTTGTTCCAAATTCACCTGCCCGTGTTCTGCTTTTGCTTTCTGTAAAGCAATTTCTTCAAAATGTTTACGCTCTTCGATTGTGAAATTCACTAAACCTTCGACAAACTCTAAGTCTTTTTTTATAATAATTGCTTTTCTGAATTAAATCTCTTAATTGAACAATCGTAGCTTTCTTATCAAAGGCTAAACCTAACTCAGTTGCAATAACTTTTAGATATGCTTCTTCAACGTTTTGAAATTTCTTAACTAAATATCATACTTAAAGTCACTAACCTTTAATTGAAGATAATCCATACTTTCACAAGTTTTTTTATTGACGCGTGTCATAATAAGTCGCACAGTCCCGGTTACTCCGGCTTGACGGACTAAAATGGACCCGTCACTTACCTCAGATTTATATTTAGTACACACTCAGAAAAAATAATTAAATAACTTCACAAAAATACAAACTTATAGTGGACTGTAAACACTGGTTTATTTCTCATTGCGAGAGCCTAAAATTATCACAAAACCCTCGGCGGCTGCTCGCAGAACACTAAATTAACACCAGACGGGAGCGCTCGTGCGCCAACATTATTATAGAAAATTTCGCACTGCTAATGATTTCGTAATGCTTATTTTTGACTATATCTATAATTTTTAAATTATTCTCATTAATTCTAGGGTTGAAGGTATTATTCGAAACGATAACACATAAATTTATTAAAAGGATTTTTAAACTTCTAATAATTTAATTAGCATGTTTAAGACTGAATAAAATACTCTAAATTCTTTAGAAGTATGAAATTTTTTTCTAGTAACTCAGGAATTTCTTACATGAATATCTGCATCCTTCTTTCCTCCGTTCAAAATTGAATATCTCTGTCAAATTTTGGACGAAGTTCGTAAACTAAATTTCTGTCTGTCTGTCTTTTCTTGTGCATGTGCACCAAGATAATTTAAAGTCGGGCGAGCTATACAGATGAAAAGAAAGGCGGTTAAATTTCTAAGTTCACTGTAATGAAAGAGTTTCAAAAATAACTATCAAATTTGGCAAGAGAAAAGAACCATAGATTGCTGTCCGATAGACAAAATTGAAACACATTTTCCAAATCCAAAGATTAAAAGACCCAGGAGAATCACATATTAAATTTAAAGATACCTCCCCCGTCTATTAGAAGGAAAAATCTTACTACAACGGAAGCGTGTTGTGATTAACTGCTATAGGGTGGGTGGTCATAAATTATTGGATCGATTTCAAAAATTAATATACAAAATTAAGATGAGCGTTTTTTTAATGAGAGAGGAAATATAAAAGTTTTTTTTCTAAATGGTGGTGTACAAATACAGCGTTCTTAATTTATTAAAGTTTGAGATTTCTATTCTGAATATCTACGGAGTAGCAGAAATCGATTCTCGTTTTCTTGTTTCTTCTTTGTATTTCTTCTGAATATTTCGAAACTTAAATAGTTTTCGAATTAGCATTGGTTTAAAAAATTAAAGAAATATTACCTACAAATACAAGCTTTTAATTTTCTTCTAGCTTTAATAATTTCGCAGATAGTGAATCAACAAAACTAGGAGATGTCCAATAATTTACGACCATATAGACCACTTAAATGTTCTTTCAATTTAAAAATCGTAGTTGTAATATTATTAAATTTTTTAGTAATTCTTTAAATGTGTCTAACAACTCTTGGACATTCTGTATTTAAAAACACGTTAAATTAACGAATCATCATCACCCCGGTAGCAACCCAAATGAAAACTTCAATCACAGTTTTAAAGTTGTAATTACTTTAACTTTCGCACAGCGTCTCCCGTCTAACAGCGTTTTTATTACTCAAGAAAGCGACAATTTCCCGGTGCAAGTATTCCGCCCAGAGCGGGCTTTCTATATCGGTACTTTCTTCACAAGTTTCATCAAGATTGGTTTGTGTACATGAGTAGCCGTGCTAGGCACTTCTGATCAGGCTCAATCGCTGCTTAAACGAAAGTATAAAATCACGTCGGAAATACCAAAATCAGGTATGAAATAAATAGAAAAAAGATAAATAAACTTATAAAAATGCAACTTATAACATAGATTGTCACGTATTTTACCAACAGAATGGAGTCCGTATTTTTCACAAGTTTCACAGGGCACATAAACCTCGAAATAAAAAATAAATAATTAAACTCCTGGAGAAAAGCATTTTATTAGTATTGTTATTAGTCTTTTAACACTCTCGATCTCTGTAGATATGTTACGAAAACCAAGCGTTATCACCAGTCTTTATTTCAGATATCAACAATTCACCGAAAAAAAGCCCGAAAATACAAATTAGCTACATACATTATTTTTTTAAATGTGCAGTGAGTTATGTAGTGCCGCTGTTTTTCTCAAATATAAAATTCTTTTCCTGAAGGAAGGATTTCGTCGACCCTTTCGTATAACTGCTTCAGAAACTGACCGGCACCCTCTAGATATGCACGAGTCATCCTTCTATAATACCTCACCGAGAAAGCTGGCCGCATAAGATGATGCACGTCATCACTGTCTTCTATCAATAGCAGACTTGCCTCCCCCTAAGACACCCTTCTAGAAAACTATCTTTAAAACCTGAACCTCTCTATAGATCAGTACCCGCCCGAAAACCGACCAGGTAATATTTCGGAAGGACAAAGCCTGGTTAGTAGTCACAGGATTAAATAAAATAATTTTTTGTAAAAATTGAGGATAATAACGATATATTAAGTTTTTCAACACTAATAGAGAAAGATAAATTAATATCTTTTAAAATTATTTTTATTACCAAGTCTTCTACTTGGGAATAAATCCATCAAAATTCAGAAAAACAAAAATTTTAAAGGAATTATGCACATTTTTTCAGATTATTTCAAATGATGAGCATTTTAAAACATTACAGCAATAGCCCAAAAATGAAACGAAATCTCGTTTAAAAAAGAGAAAATGAAATTTTAAAATATTACAAAATTTAATTCATTTAAATCACATTTGATAAGTGTTTTGAAAAACATTTTAAATTTGCCGTTCTTAATCTCAAGGAATCTTGAATAATTGATATTTTGAAGAAGAAATCGATTTATTTCTAACGTATTACTCAATTCCCAAATGTAATGAATCAAAACAAAATAAGATATCTGGTATTTACAATGAGCAGCAATAAAATTTCCATTTATCCGTACTACAGATCCAACATGGCGTCATATAAATTGGGTTTCGTTGGAAATGTAGGGGGGAGTGGACTCAAAGTAGATCATTCCTATTTCCCCAAATGAGGACGTTCGTCACATGCAAGCATGAATCCGCTGTATATCCTCCTCCTTTGTTACATCTACAAGTGAAGAATAATACTTACCTTGACTCGTCTCAAGAATGACACATTTTTGTCAAACTTGTAGACATGGGGGAAAATGAAAAGGGTGTTTAATGGAGCTCCATAACCCTGAAGAGGATTTAATTTTAAGTATTGATTTTGTGTTACAGAGCTGCTCAACTCCTGAAACCTTTTTTCCGTGGACTATAAACACACCGAGTTTAACTTCCATTGCATTTCCGATTCTTCTTTTGTAATATTCATAAAATAGTAACAATTCAATCTTAGAACGTTTGGCTTGGCATATTGTTAAATTCACGTTTCATATGATATCCGTACCAAATAACAACATTTTTTATTCACCAGCCTAGATATAAAATCACAGGCTTTATTTTAAAGAAAGAATCATGATTACCATTGTTTCAACAAAGTTGTAATTTGAAAATTTTTTATAGAAAGTTCTTAAATTTTAAAAGTGGTAAACTATTTTCACGAATTTCCAACTATTGATTCATAAATGTGTAGAATAGTCGAGTCAACGAAGGTCAAAAATCAATGATTAGAAAAAAACCGGTTTTGTTTAACCGAACACCAAGCAACAACTTGTAAAAAACAGGAATCCGAAAAAAGGGAACATCAACTCACATCCATTCTTCACCTCTCTATCACAACTCGCCGAACGAAAAAAAAGAAGGCACGTGTGTTCCCCCTTGTTGCCATTCATGCTCTTCTTCGCAAAGACCTGTTCTAAAGCAAGTCCACCTAGAACATTAGTTTGTGCACTCGGTCCAACTATAAAGCAGTCCTGTTCACATTCCTCCCCCGGAAGAGGAATAGAGCTCCAAGTAGAACTTCAAATTAATAATAAAAGTTGCAAATATAACACAAAACATATTACATCACTATAAATGAATTTCAGTTGACACCCACTGTATGCACTCAGTAATTTCATATCAATGATTGCCGAAAGAAAGTTTTAATATCAAACTTCAAAATTTCATTAATTCGATCAAGATAACCATAATAACTCTCGAATCAATGGGAAATTACAAAATCTTAACCAATGCATAATTACACATGACATATCATCAATACTCTTTGATGCCTTTTCAAAAATAGTGATACCAATAATTACAATATTTGCCTTAATATTTGGCAAAGCAAACAATTAACCTTTCCACATGCTTGAAGTTCAAATATTATAATTACACACATCAGAATAAAAAATTTTCATTTTCAAAAATCATCAATACACAAGATAACATTCACTTGACTAATATGAAAAATATATATGATTACAATAACACTTAAAAATTTATCGAGCAATAGTAGTAATTAAATTCAATTTTTTCACAGTTACGAATAGTTCACTTATGTTCTGTGCTTAAAAATTCATCAACTTCACTTTTCAATATACAATTCTTATGTCATAGTTTGATTGTATAACTTTCTTGCATACATATCAGCATGTTTTCAGAATCTATCATTCATCCTATTAGTTTTCATTGAATGACAGTTACATGCAAGTGTATATAAATACTTTAGGCATAATAGTTTGAAGTAACCAGGTAATAACTTATACAGTTAAAACTTATATGAGTAACCACTCATAACTATTCAACATCAATTTATTTCATCATTAATAGAATTTTTTTTGTATCTAATTATTTTTTTATCTCATATTCATCATTCACATTTTAAAACAACCATAAGTGTAAACAGAACCACTGCGAGATGTAAACAGATCCACCAAAGCATGAATAAAACCTTCTATGTTTTCCTTTTTTTAAAGATACAACACCAAGTTAACTATTCCTCAGAAAAGCGGAACAAGCCTACCTAATCTAAACCAAAATTTGAACGTCTTCAAAAATTTTAAAATAGTCAAAATAATATCATATCAAAGAAATCTTGTAAAGAATTAATCTTCTTTCCATTAAATTTAAAAATTTTACTATTTATTGAAATAGATCTGCCATCAAACACAGAAATATGTATACACTCTCCAAAATTTTAAACAGATTTGCAATTTTCTCTGAGTTCTGGTTGATTGAATATTTTACTTACATGTACTTTTACAAATTTTATTTCATCACCTTCTGTTACTTTAACTAAATAATTTTCATTTCTAAAAATTTTACTTATCTCATAAGGTCCCTTGTACTTAGGATGCAGCACCTGTGGATCAACAAATACCTGCATGAAAACCTTATCTCCTAACTGTAATTTTTCTCTCTTACAACCCTTAATGTATTTATCATGTTTTTTAAAGTAATTCTCTTCATTTACTTTAGCATTCTCATTGTCAACATTCTCATTCTTTAACATTCTTTTAGTTGTTTTTGAACCTTATATAAATATGTAGAAAAATCCTCAACATATTTAGGATCATCATATGAATGAATTGGAATGTTAACCCTTCTTCCAAAAAATAATTCTGCGGGTGTATATTGTGTGACAACATGTTTGGAGTTGTTGTAATGCAATTTAAAGAATAACAAGCTAGTTGACCAATCATGTACTTTTTGTGAAATTGAAGCTACAGATTCTTTAAGTACTCTGTGAGTTCTCTCCAGAAGTCCATTAGATTTCGGATAGTAAATAGAACTTTTCCTGTGTTCAATTCTTAAAGACTCATAAAAATTTACAATCTCATCAGATTTGAAATAAGTGGCGTTATCAGACAATATGTATTTGGGTAAACCAAATCTAGAAAAATAGTAATTTACATGTCTAATAATTGTATTAGAAGTAGTATTAGGTATTGGAATAGCTTCTAAGTATCATGAATAGTGATCTACAATAGTCAAAATGTAATTTTGGTTGTCAACTGAGCGAGGAAGTTTACCGACAATGTCAATTGCCAAAACTTCACCTGGTGCCAAATGATGTTTTGGAATAGAATGAGTAATTGACTTACGTTTAGGTTTATTTTGCATGCAATTGCAACAATTTTCACAAACGTTTTTTACATCTGCATACATTCCAGGCCAAAAATACTTAATTTTGATAAAATCATAAGTTTTCTGTACACCAAAATGAGGAGAATGAGGTACTAATAAACAATCTCTCACTAAATTTCTGGGAATATATATTTTATTCAATATTTGATCCTTTCCTGATTTTATTTTAAACATTAATAATCCTGTGTAGGAATCAATAAAATATTTTTGACATGTTTTTGAATCTTTTTCCTCAATCTTTTTTATGATTTCACTAGTACAGGAATCCATTGACTGACAAAGTTTTATATTACTGTGAGATAGTTGGTCACCCATATGGAAAAAATTATTTACTTCTACATCCTCAATTTGCATTCTAGAAAGAAAATCAGCTGGATTGTCACAACCTTTAATATGATCAATATTATAAGAAAAATCTTGTAAATATAATAACCAACGTTTAACAATATCTGGTTGCTTGTTGAAATTCATATGATAAGTCAATGACTTAGCATCTGTCAAGAGATAAAAATGTCTGCCATATAAATATTCCCTGAAATGTTTAATGCCCAAGAAAATTGCAAAAAGTTCTCTACGAATTGATGAATAATTTCTTTCAGAAGGAGATAGTTGTTTGGAAAAGAATTCAATTGGATAAAAATTTTCACCATCTTTTTGTAACATAATAGCACACAATGCCACCTTATTTGCATCGGTAGTTAAATATAGGGGTTTAGATTCATCATAATTTTTTATAGTAGGCTTGTTGACTATAATTTCTTGCATCATATTAAATGCATCCTGACAATTCTCAGACCAAACAAAAGGTGTGCCCTTCCTGGTTAAATTTACAATTGGCTCGACAACTTCTGCATAATTAAAAATTAAATGTCTGAAATAATTCATCATGCCAAGTTAAGACTGAACCTGCTTCACATTCTGGGGAACAGGGAATTTTGTTACTTTTTGAATGTTATCCTCTGAAGGAGCATAACCATTAGCACTAATATTGAAACCTAAGTAAATTATATTGGTTTTACAAATCTGGATTTTGTTGGGATCCAGAGTCAAATTGAATTTTGCAAGTCTATCAAAAACCAGTTGCAATCCAGTGTTCATTTCAGAAACTGAATTAGCCGCAATGATTATATCATCTAAGAAAAATTGAACGTTTGGACCTTTCAAATCATCAAGACACTTTGAAATAAGCAAATGGAAATAAGAAGTAGAGTTTTTACTCCAAAAAGGCAAACGAGCGGGTTGGAAGTTTCCCAACTCGGAACAAAATGCCAATTTCTGTTTGTCTGAATTCTTTAACTTAATTTGAAAAAATGCTGATTTCAAGTCGAGAACGCTATATCACTTTTTACCAGAAATCTCATGAAGAATATCTGCAATTTTTGGTAGGCAAATTTTAAATGATTCTGTGACACTGTTCAATAATCGGTAATCTACAACCATCCTGAATTTTAGTTTTTTGGAATCTGATTTCTTTTTGACAAAAATAATGGGAAAACTGTAATTTGAAGTAGATGGTTCAATGATGCCTGCCTCGAGTAACTTCTGAATTTCCTGCTTAACAAAATCGTGTGCAATCTTTGGTATAGGGTAAGGTTTAGTCTGTATGGGGAAATTATGTAAAAGTTTAAATTCAGGTGTAATGGCATCTGTACAACCCAATGTCTGATAAGACTTGGAAAATACTTTAAAATTTTGCATTAACAGTTTTAAAATTTCATTTTTCTCAGTTTCATTTAAATGTTCCAAATTAAAGTTATCTGCATTCAATTCCTCTCTGCGAAGAGTTGTAATTTCATCTGCAGTTAAAGAGTTAACCTGTAATATTTCATTAGGCTCTTCATCAAAATCATTGCTATCCCTGAAAATAAAGTCTGTTGTAGAATGTACCTGTCCGAATTTCGAATTTTTTCTCAAAGTAATTTTGTTAGATGTGTTATTTTCTACAATAGTTATAATATTGCCTGAATTATCAACATTATGTATGGATTCATTAATTGAAATATCAGCATTACAAGATGGAATATAAACAACATTTTTTTCATTCGTGAAGGAATCAGAAATCTTTAGTTTTAAAATTCTAGAAGAGTTGGGGAGAATTGTTACATTGTTCACCAATCTAACCTCACTTGACTCTGTATCTGCTGACAAACTTGGAGAACTGTTTCGAGGTGTATCCTCATAGAAGCCAAAACTTTGTTTTTCGATGAAAATGTTTTGATTTGGAATATCTAAAACAATGCAATTTTTTGAATAAAATCATAGCCAAGAATAATACTATATTTTGAAGAACAATTAGTCATTGTGACAAAAAATAGATCGCGAAACCATTTGTTTCCTATTCTAAACTTTATATTTACAGCAGAGAGGTAGGGAAGTGTGTTGTTGTTAAGTGTGTGAATTCGTACTGATCTCGATACAAATGTTACCTTATTCTGTTCTTTTATTTTTTCAAGAGCACTAGGTTGGATCAAACTGACATTTGCCCCGGTATCTAACAAAGCTGCAAAACAACTGACAGAAAATTTTAAGTCTATAATGGGTAAATTCCAATTATTGCTAGAATTACATAACATGATGACAAAATCCTCATCTAATTTGTTTTCAACTTCCTTTACATTTATTTTACAATTTTCTTTAATTTTATTTTTATCCTTTTCCTTATTAGATGTGTTGTTTGAGACCTTTTGTTTCATGCTATCCCTTTTATATTCACCCTTTTCTTTACTAATTTTGTTATTTATTTTTTCTTTAATCATCTCTTTATTTCATTTGTTTCTTTTTAAAATATTTTTTTGGGTTCTCGCATGATTGTTATTATGTCTTGCATATTTATCATCAGTATTGCAAGAACCCCCTAGAAGTTTAAATTCCTCCTGTGATAGGGATGATTTCTGTTATTTCGACCCTGATAAAATGGGCGAGACCTAGTATTCCTGAAACCTCTCCTTGGATTAAAGTTTCCTCTGTTATAGGATCTTTGTGGATGAGAATTGTGAGAGCCTGCATTACTTTCTCGAGGAAAATACCAACATTCGGTCGTTATATGACCTTTTCCACAAATATGACACTCAATTTTTGCATTTAATGCACTACTACCATGGTCATTTCTGTTAAATGTACTTCTCTCCCATGGTTCTGAGGCAGAATGGTTACCGACAGAAATTTGGGTTAAGTTTTCAAGCTTTTTGTTTAATTCTTCAATTTTTTTACTACTCTCAAAATGATTGGCCAACAAAATGTTAACCTCTGCTGGTGTGAAAACATTGCTTGAAGCAGCAGCAGTATCATTTCTGCAATACAAGCCTGCTTAACTGCTTCCTCAAAAGAAGAAGGACCCAAAATCTTAACCTGTGTCCTAATGTCAGGCCTAAGAGATTCCAAAAATTTTGAAAATTTCATTTTTTCTGTTAATGTGCAAATTTCAGGATTTTTACTGTTACCTTTATTGAAGTATCTGTTAGCAGCATTTGAAATTTCCTCTGCTAGATCCTTTACCGATTGACCTGGCTGCTGAACAATTTTGTTAAATTTGTTTTGCAAGATTTCAAAAGAAACAGATCTTGAAAATTTCTTTTTCAATATCCCTACCAGCTCCTCAAAATTATTTTGCTGCTCATTGGAAATGTCATCAGACAAAAATTTTAGAGCTTTCCCCTTTAGATGTAATTTTAGTGTTAGTAGTTTTTTTCAACCAACAATTCCTCAAAGGTTGCCAAACTTTCCAATAGATCCAAGAAAAAATCAAAATTTTCCTCAACCTCAACAGAAAAACAATGCAATGATGCAGCCATACTGATTGTAAATTCTTTTTGTTTTTAGGAGGCATATTTAAACACTAAATAAATCAAATTAAACTAGACAATGCTTAAATCCCTGCATGCATACAGTGAGAAATAATACTAATACTGAGAAATAATACTAATACTGAGAAATAATACTAATACTGAGAAATAATACGAATTATACCAAATACATACAAATAAACCTTCAGTAATATCATAAATTCAAAAATGTGCTCTCACACAATGGTGCCCAGTTCTCAACATGAAAAATTTACTTTAAGTCGCGGCACCATAATGTTATGGTGTGACTAAAAATGTTAAGTTGGGCCTAACCCTATAGCTGAAAATAAATACATGAAAAATGGCACAGTGATCGTAATAATGATTAGTACACCAAAGGCAAGAGCACACGATTGAGTAGACAAGAAAAACACTATTTATTAACATTTATCCACGGCATTACTCTCTACACATCAAAAATCTGTAAAAATCAGCAAAACACGTGTATGAAAAATATGTATCGTTACTCTAAAAATGTTTCAGTACAGTGATACGTTGTAAGAAAATGTTATTTTAACTAGTATAAAAATGTTGCAACATATTGGGAAAAAGGAAGTTTCAACTACAGTTGAAAAAAAAGTCTTACCAAAGCATGCTTAAACTCAGGATGAGGAAAACGAAGCTTGAAAAACTAATCACTCAAACAGAGATCTCCATCAAGCTACACTTTAGTATTAACACCTGTAATGAAGCATTCCTTGGGACAATATGTCCTTAAAAGCACATGGCAAGGCTTCAATAGATCTTACGAAGACATGGATCGTACACCAAGCAGCAACTCGTAAAAGCAGGAATCAAAAAAAAGGAAGGCGACATCACTTCACATCCATTCTTAACCTCTCCATTACATCTAGCCGAACGAACCCGAAGAAGCACGTGTGTTCCACCTGTTGCTATACATACTCTTCTTAACAGAAACCTGTTCGAACTCAAGTCCAACTAGAACATTAGTCTGAGCACTTTCGGTCCAACTATAACATTCCTGTGAACCTTCAGTCCAACTATAATGCAGTCCTGTTCACACTCAGGTTTTATGTACATACTAGTTTAAAGCTGGATTTGTCATTTGTTGAAAAATTTGTAAACATTGTTTGTATATAATAAATATTTTTTGACAATTTCCTAATATTTGTGGATAATTTATGTATTTCTGTAAATTTTTAACTCTTCAACCAGAAAAAAATTATGCAAAATTCAGTGTTTTTTAATTAAATTAATACCTAAAAATTAAAGAATTTTATAAATAATTTTTCAAGTTAAATATTTAGTATTTTGATTCTAGAATTGTCTCTTGGTTAATTTTTAATATTATATAAGTAGCAATAAAGATCACAATTCTTTACTTCAGCATCATTGAAATCACTAATTTAATAAAAAGCTTCTGGGAAAAAATACTTGGGGTAATCACCTTGATTAAAATTCTGATTTAAATGAATTTGAAAGACACTGAAAGTGTTACATTATGTTTTATGAAGTAAGTGATTAGATTCTTGACAAAATATTCTTAAAGAGTTGATACCTTAAAAAATACATTGCAGATTTAAATCTTTATTACAAGTCTTTGTTCAAAGAAACTTCAAAATAAATTTAAATAGTTAAATATCTTATTTTATTGAATTTTATTACATCTTACATTAAAATTAGAAAGTATATTTCTAAAAATTACAGATTTTGTAGATATTTAAAAAAGGATAAAACTATTTCTAAGGTTATTAATAATAGAATAGTTTTGCATCTTATTAAAAGTTTTGGCAGGTGTGTTATTGAAAAAAATTATTTAAATCGGATCAGTTTTCTAAAAATATTTTGTATAAAAAATATTTGATATAAAAACAGGATTAATTGGTAAAATTGTTTTAATATTGTTGGTCTAGTGGAAGGCTTAATTTTATAGAAATAAGATATTTTTTAATATATAATCAAGTTATTAATAACAATTTCATTTTATACCAGCTAGATTTTTATAAAATTGGTATATTCGGATACTTTAATCAAGATAAAACACAATTACTTTTATTTTGTTTCGATGGAAATTCTTTAAAAACATCTTGCTAGTATAAATTGTGCTTAAGGAATGTTTTGTTGTACTATAAATAAGATTGATAGTTATTTAAAGACAAACAGTTTTTTTTGTAATTGGAAGTAAATAAATGCTAGATGCGAAGTTTCAATTAAAAACATATATTTAAAAAAATTTAATCATGATTTTGTCAGCCTTGTTTGTTAACTACCGTTTTTTCCATGAATTTTCATAGTAACTTGAAAATAAAATAGTTTCTCCAATATGGTTATGGTATCAAAAAATTATAAGAATAAAGTTATATTTTGTTAAATCCAGTAAAGTGTTTTTAAAACATTTAATACTGTTTTATTGCAGCATATTCTGAAAGAGAAGTAATTTTAAAAAATTTTCGCTTAATATGTTAATTGACTTAAATTTCTATTAATGTCGGCAATCAATTAAATAATTCTTTTTATTGAAAATAATACATTTATGGGTATAAGTAAAAAGGCCCTATTTTAAAAATGAAATTAATTTAAAAATGAAAAACGCCGCGTTTTCGCAGATAGAATAGCGAACATTATAAGCTATCTTCCTTTGCTTGTGGTGAAAGTCTTCCTTCCCTCTTCATGATGACTCATGTTCCGAGTTCCAGGCCTTCTGTTATCTCGAAGGTCACGGCAAGAACCGGACCCTGAAAAACTGCTTGGAATGGAACTAAAGTAATCGTAAATTGAATTGTTGGTTACTGTAGGTTTATTAATCACAGTGTAATTTGCAATTCTTAAGGGAAGTTGCTCCTTAAAATGCCGCTTAAAGGGAAGTTTTTTGTAATAATTTTTTTTCTATGCAAGAAAAAACCAAACATTTTGCATGAAGTTGCCCACTTTAAAATCGGCTTATTATTTATGTTTTTTGAAATGTATACGGATTGTTTGAACACTATGTATTTATGTTTGGAAAAATTAAGTATTTAGGTAGCTTTAGGAACGGGAATATATAAGGTTTAGGTCAAAATGAGATATTATATTTTGCTTAGTTTATAGAAATTAAGAATTAAAAATTTGTAAAAGAAGAATTACCACTTTTAATGTTGAAAAAGTGTCTATATAAAATTTTAAAATTTTTATAACACAATCAGCACTTAAGTCTTCCTAATTTTGTTTGATATAAAGCCTGGAAATTTATTTCTGGGCTGGTAAAATGAAAATAAGTGCTATTACCATTTGTTACGGATGAGATTAGAAAGCGTCAATGTTACAATGCTTCTCGCAATATCTCATTATTTACCAAAAATGTATCATTTGTAAGACGACTCATAAGAAGTAAGTAAGAAGGAGGCCATACAGAGGATTTATGCATGGGTGTGATAAAAGATAGCAGCGCCCTCATTCCTGAAAATTGGAATTAACAACTTCGAATCCTCCCAATTCTAATGAAATCCAACCTAAATGACGCCATGTTGGATTTTTGGTATAGATAAATCTAAATTTTATTTTTGGATAGTGTGCATTCCGGATGCCTTATTATTTATTATATTGTATAATTATGGTAAATACGTTAATAATAAATCGATGATCTCTGAAAAATATAACGTATTCAGGATCTCTCGAGATGAGAATGGTAAGTTTAATTTCACATTTTTTCAACACTTTCATTAAATGTGATTTACCAATTTGTAATATTTTAAAATATTTTCGCATTTGTATATGAAATAATTTCATTTTATTTCTGTACTATTGTGGTAACATTTCAAAATGCTTATCATTTTAAAATATGCATTATTCCATTTAAGTTCTGTTTTCCGTAAATTTGATAGATTTATTCCCGAATAATATGACTTGGTAAAAAAACTAATTTTAAAAGAAATTGATTTATCTTTCGTTATTACTGTCGAAAAACATAGTTTATTATTATTATCTTTACTTATTTTTAACTATTATAATAATTTAAGGAAGGGATTATTTGCAGGTACTGAACCTACGAATAAACCGTTATTTGCAGGTAAACTGTACCTATACGGCTGAAATGTTATTTGCAGGTATACTGTAACTATGGATTACTTGCAGGTTTTGTCAGATTCAATATTCTTCTGTAGGAATTTTAAAATGTTCGTTTTCAACTTGATACATTCTTATTGCGCTCATGAGTTTATTAAAAGAATTATTAATAGTACTTTGTGAGAATTTTCAGTACCTCATCCAAGACATGCGACGTTTCAGTTTCACATTTAATTTGGTTCTGAGAGCTTTCTAAATGATTTGATTGAATTTGGAAGAGAAAGTCTATTTACTGATTTTTTCAGTCATAAAATTAAAACTTCATGGCAAATTATCAATACAAACCAAGCTTCTGATCTTGATTATCTACAAAAACCCGAAAGATGTCTTAGGAAATTTGGTACTTGCACGTTACAGCGGCTTCCGACAATGAATCGCCATCGACGGAGATATATCACAAAGATGGAAGACGGGTTGAGAATGTGAGAACATTTGTTTTGTGTGCGCGGTGAGCTACTTATTGGTCTCTTACGCACGCGATGTCTGCGGCATCTAAAAATTAAAAATTGTGCATGGGATGCTGCGGCAGCTCAATTGGGTACCGGGCAATTTTTTTAATTTAAAAAAATGTCAGTGGCTTCGCTTTCAGAAAAGTGGGATTCTAGTTGCTACGCTTATTGATTGAATGTTAGGAATCTAAGCTTTTTCAAAATTCCGAATTGAGCTCTGACTTCAAAATTATCCTTTATAAAGAAGTCAACAGTTGTGTACAGTAGTACGGCAGTCCTAAACATATCCGTTCGAAAATTATCAGCACTAGTGTAGAACTTTTTGAAGTTGACGGAAAATCCAAAGCCAATAGTTTAAATCTGCTATAATCCCATTTACAAGATGCAAATCTACATTGAAAAAAATACAGATTAGCCGTCGATAAAATTCTTAACAAACAGTGAGGGGCTAAAGAAAGTATCTAGAAAGAACACACCTCTGCATGACAAGGCTGAGCGAGTCATCGTAGAGCGTTTCACTGATAGCCGAAAGGTCATGGGTTCGAATCCGGATAGCAGGGCGATTGCAAATATTTGTACTTGCAACAACTTAAAGAATCTGTTTTAGAACTTGAATTTTAACTATTTATTTTTAAAACTAATGTCAATAAATTCAATATTTTATTTGATATTGTTCTTTTTTCTATGCCTTTTATAATTGTCAAGCGTATTTTAAATAACTGTATTCTTACTCCGTTTTACTACTCATTGCTTGAAGGTGATTTGAATTTAAAAATCTATGAATATTTGCTTCGAGGTCTCTTCAGTTACTCCCTATAGAAGAAAATAAATTGAACACAATGCACACTGCCTAATAAATAACTCTTTACCAGAAGATAGAGTACCTGCTAATCCCATTATCCCAAAGTATGTTGAATTCGATAATAAACAGCATCTCTCTACCTCAGTTTTTAATAGAGGATTGAAAACAAACTATTAAATATTTGTAGACATGTGGAAACTTCTTGAATGTAAGTTCAGCAATGAGAAATAATGTCTATAATTATATTTAAAAAACTTTTTTAAATTATTAAAATTAATGAAAAAATTCATTATAACTCATTATTATTTTTAAGCAGTAAATAACATTTTATCCGCAGATATTTTATTCGCTGAAACTAATTCCACTTGATCTTGTATAACTAACCAAGTCCATGACTCAAGAATTAAAAGGAAAGGAATTGAAAAGGATTGGAAAATTTAAAAAAAATAATTGTTTTGTAATGAAATCTGATCAATTAACAAAAGTTCTAAAATGTCTCTCTTCATGAGTTAGTTTTTAAGAATGGAAGGTGAACGCGATTGAATATTTGTATCAGCAATGAAAACAGTTTGAATTTAATCATTGCAACGAAAAGCATTGTTGAAACATCGTATTTAGAAAAAAGACTACATGGCAACTGAACTGCTATAATTATCCACACATAACAACTTCTTATTTCTACCATATTCTGCCCAAAAGTAAGCACATTTTTTTATAAGGAATTCTTTATTCAAATTGATTTTATAAATACAAATCAGCAGTCAAAACAGTTACAATTATTGATTGTATTAGTTTTTGATTGCAGAGGAAGAACAAAAAAAAAAGACCTAACAACTGCTTTACCTAAACTAATCTGACCTAAAAACTGGTTTACACTTGTTTTTCTATCCAAAATTAACTAGACTGCTAGAGCCATTTACTAGAAACATAGCAAAGTAAAGAAGATGAAAAATACGGGAAAATCAGTGGATTGGCTTAGAAAAATGACCTGCCAGAGCGGCGTTCGGACAAATCGGGGAAGTCCCCTTTCGCAGTGCCCAAACAGTGTTTGGGAATGCAACTTTTAAAAAACATTTGAAAGTTATTTTTTGTGAAATAATATTTTCAGAATTTATGGAAAAAATGATCAAAATTTTGCTTAATTTTTTTTTTAAATTACCTTTTTACTCACTTAAGATATGTAATGTAAAAGATGCTTATAGTAATGTTATAGTTTGGTTTATACTGTACTCGCAAACCTAAAAGTAAACTCTGAAATAGAATCAAAATCTATTGTAGGTAGGGTCGGAATATTTCCTGTCCTGAACCCTGAAAGAGAAGACAGTGTGTAAAGAAGTGGAATCAAAAGGCCAGTGATGGTGAGTGGATTTTGCCTAAGCGCGCGGTCCACAATCTCTGAACCTAATATTTCGAAGAAAGGTAGGACATAACTCAGCTGCCTTAACCTATGAAAGTTACTTCCCGAAGAGGCTGAGATATAATAACCATTAGTTGATGAGATTACATGTGAAATGGAATCATGCCAGCCGATTTTAACGTTTAACAATTTTTCGAAAAATTATTTTCTAAACTGATACTGGTACTCTTTTTGATATCCGCCATTCTTTTGGTGAAGCTTTCTGCCACTATTTTTATTGTTTAAAAGTATACAAGAGGGATGGGGTTACAGGGAGTTCATGAACACAAACTTTCCTTTCATTCCTTTTGCTGAAATGTATTTGGCTTTACAATTTACTACCTGAGTCTCGGATTGTGCCAATTTAACTTTTATTTTCTGCCAGTGGCTTTTTAAAGTTGTTTAAAGTTGACTGGAATCATAACGTAGTGCATAGTCACTTTCCTGTACCTGAACACCACTTTTATGACTATAGCTGCAGTTGTTCTGAAATTAAGGCGGGGGAGGATAACGGACCTTAATGGACACCTGCATATACCATTGACAATAATGTATCGCAGATAGACATCAATATATATGTACATTCAAACTATTTGTATGAATGATTAATTAGTATGGAAAAAGATTCACTTTCTTGGGTATAAACAGAGTTAGAGTGTTTAATTGTTAGTTGATCTTCTATCAGACCACCCATTTCCCAAGATTCTTCATCAATTTTGGTTTCATGTACAACACTTTTCCTGAAACTTTTTTGCTTTATTTCGTGCAATAAAGTTTATATAAGTCGTCGAATTATCGACTTTGTCGTCATCGTCTGCATAAGATCGCATTATATCTAACTAAGCGTCGTAATAACTCCGCCCGACTGTTATCAGATCTACTGAATCATTTTCTCTGATATTTTTCTAATATTCTTGTGATGTTTCCATAAAAGAAGCATTTGAACATTTTTTTTAAATAATAGACAAACCACAAGCAGTTTTGGTCTTCTTTGTTGTATTCCACTTTATTGCCAACAAGCCGCCTTCGGTGACCAAATTGTTTGCCGGGAACATAATTTCAAATGAATCTCTTATGTATAAATTTGTATTCATTATTTTATTATGGTTTTTGTTTTTTATCTAGATGAAGAAAATAAATTTTTATTTAATTATTATTTTATACTTGTTTTGATTAATATTTCTTAACTAAAATAAACGCTGCCTGAATTCAGTGAAAAAATAAGACTTGATTTAAATTCGATCATTTGAAGGGTCGTGGATCGAAGGGGCGCAAGTCAATTGTTAGAGGTTAACAAAAAACTACTGTAAGGCTAGGATAGAAACTAAGGAAATACAATACAAGTACATGAATGACTAGTCCAAAGAGTAATACTAATGAAAAAGTAGTGCTTATCCACACATAATAATAACTTATTTGAATTTACTTAGGAAGAAAAGTCGTTGATACTATAGTATTATGTTCAGAAACGAAAAAATCTCCTAAGCTATGAATAGTAGCTAACTGTCATGGACTTTGAAAGCACAGTCATGTGCAGTAGGGTGTGCAGGCCGGCAACGGAGATAACCAGTTTTGTTAAAATGTCACAATGTGCTTAATTCGATGAGAAGGGTGGCGAACAGGAAAAGAAATAGGCATCTCATAATGTCTGTTTTACATTGCGGGTTTAACGTTTTCGGAAATAATCTCACGGCAAAATAAAATCTCCTTCATTTTCTATTTCAATTTTATAGAGAACCAGCCAGTCAGAAAGCGCACTATATTAACTTAACCAAAATAAAAAGGCTACATTAGCGGAAAAAAGATAATGTCATAATTTAAAAGATAATGTAATTAATCCGTACCACCCAGCACTGATTCACCTTTGCTTCTTTCTCGTGTATCCTTTGATTTATCATCTGATTCTGAAAATTTAACAAGTATTAAAATCGAAAGAATGTACGCAGCCAAGGTCAAAATTTTGAAGCTCAAACATTTACTCAATGTGAGTTAAATAATTTGGTACTCTTTAAAAATTATTCAAAAAGCAATACAAAACTCCCAAGATCGCTACTTAAATGTTAAAAAATAAATTCCTACAGGAACCGCATTTTATTAGCATTTTGTATTCGGTAAAACGAATTTACCTCGTACTATTCTAAGAAGAATAACTCTGGATTTATAGATTATTTATCTTCCACCAGTCATATTGAAATTAAATTTCAGTGGAGAATAAGAAAAACTCATTTATGTTGTTCTGCAAACAGGTAACGTTCCAGCTTCAATTCCTGTAACCCATTTAGTAATTTTAAAAGAAGGCTAACTAAACCGTGGTTTTCCCCTTTATTAAAATAAAATAATAAGAATTTAAGGGCATTTTAAAAATTTAATCATGTTATTAAGCCATCAAGTTGGCTATGCAAAAATTCCCTGTTTCTTTTAAGGTCTAAAAATCAAAACTGGATAAGGAAAAAATGCCTCTAATTAAACATTTCATTCTAAGATCAAAGAATCTGTTTCCGCAGAACTTAGTGGATCTTAAATATTTCACTTTACCACTTCTGAATATAGAATCACTTTTAATAAAACTATTTTTAAAGGTTTCTATTAAAAAAGTTGATTTCGTTCGATTTTTAACCGATATGTTTCGACAGCTTTCAGATGATAAATTCAAAGCAGGTGTGGTTGTCGACTCAACAGCCAGAGGAAGGATAGCAGATATGAGAAATGCTTTCAAAAAATTGATTTAAATCTTAAGAAAATTATACGCATTTTCCTCGGACGAATTCTTCCAGAGAGAAATGATGTTGAAAAAGCAGGTTGAGGCATATCTGACTGTAAATTTGCATATAAGCATCTATAATGTCTGCCCCTACGATGTGGCAATGTAGGGATTCAGCTTTATAACTGTACGGAATCGCATGAATTTTAGTCTGAATATTTAAGAACTCACATTGCAGAATGAGAAATAAAGTGAAATATCATAGAAGGCGTAATCTCAGTAGACATAGAATTTTTATTATTTTCGGTGTGGGGAACCTGGTCATTTAATCACGGGCTCTAAATGGAGAAAAAATCATCAAAGAGAAAGACACACTGCCTCAAGACTTCAGAGATGCGAATTTCATTCGAGAGCAAATTCAAACCTTTGAAAATTGGAAGAGAGGTTACCTAATCCTTCTGATTTTCTTTGCTTGAGCTATACCCTCTGGCACAACATCTGTAGATTTCTTGATCTATACTGCTGCTATGAACCACTTCTCCAAAGAAAAACAACTGTATTGGGAATTAAAAGCCATCTGTGACTTTTTTCTTTGGATTTACCGCTGATATGTAGGAAAGAAAATAGGATGCACAAAAAGTGGTGTAAAAGAACTCTGTTGCTTAAAATATATTGTGTTGTCCAAATACGCATAGAATTTAATCAGGTAGACTAATATATTAAGCTAATTATAGATATACAATTCAAAATTGTAGAACTACAAGAAAATATCTTATTGATAAATATTAGTCATTGAAACGCATTCAAAGGACAAAATTTAAATGTTAATAGTCGATGTTGTTGTGAATAAATTAGGATACTTAAAAGAAGCAAAATGTCATATAATGTTTCAACACTGTAGATATAATCATTAATATTCTCAGGCATTATTAACGTTCGAAAAGATTTTTTTGGCTTGCTAATTTCTACCGGGTAAAGTTCAACTGTGAAATAGTTTCACCATTGCGAAAGCTACTATGGCATCACTTAAAGAATCACTAAAATTTCAACCAATTGTGGAATGGAAAGGGACCGCTTAGATATATGGTGTTCAGTACCAGGAGAATCTTCTGACGAATCCAAATACTTGTTAATCATCCTTGACGATTATTCTCCGTGTATTACCACTCATTTTTTAAATATATCGATACTTTTGTCGGTTTACAATATATTCGACCCAAAAGAAACGGGAAAGGAGCAAAAAGAAAAAATTTCAGGACATGACTTTGAATTAGAGTTCCCATATTATTTTTCGGAGATCATTAATGAAAACAGGGATAAATTTGAACCTACAATTTTTTATCAACGAAAATGAAAGGTGTGGCTGAAAGGTTTAATATTGAAATGATTGAAAGTGTTAGGATGAAACGAAATGAAACGAAGCTGTCTCAATCATTCGCGATTGAGTTAGGAAACACTATTAATTATTTCAAAAATTGATTTTCCCTTTAATCATTTTGACAGTCATAACGAAAGATTAATCAATTTCTTTAA
This sequence comes from Araneus ventricosus, assembly GCA_013235015.1. Lineage (NCBI taxonomy): Eukaryota > Metazoa > Arthropoda > Arachnida > Araneae > Araneidae > Araneus > Araneus ventricosus. Next base: position 21,689 of record BGPR01015362.1, read on the forward strand.
AAATAATTTTTATTACCAAGTCATATTATTCTTGAAGCAATCTATCAAACTTCGGGAAAACAAAAATAATGTTAAATTATGCTACATGATAAGCATTTTCATATGCTACAGCAATAGTAAAAAATAAACAAAATTTTATTTTTTCATATACAAATACACAAAAGCGAAAATAATATTTTAAAATATTACAAATTGGTAAATCATTTAAATAAGATTTGATAAAAGTTTTGAAAAACATTTTAAACTTACCATTCTCATCTCGAGGAATCCTGAATAATTGATATTTTGTAGGGAGCATCGATTTATTCTTAACGTATTTGTCATTATTCCACACTATAATAAATAAAAAATAATAAGGCATCCTCAATGTACACTATGCAGCAATAAAATTTCCATTTATCCGTACCAGAGATTCAACATAGTGTCTTCGTTGGAAATGAGAGGATTCAAAGTAGTTAATTACAATTTCCACAAATGACGGCGCTGCTATCGTTTATCTCATACGTGCATAAACCCCTGTATGTCCTCATCCATAGTTACATCAACAATTCAAGAATAATACCCAGCTTGAGTCGTCTTATGAATGATACATTTTTTGGCAAATATTAAGATATGTCGAAAAGTGAACAGGTTGTTTAAGGATAAAATATTGATATTGTCTCCATTAAACAACCTGTTGAACTAATTTCAGTATTATGCTGTGAGTAAGCCGGGTATCCAGAACTTTGCATTTATTTCACTTCCATTGCTGTTCGTAGGCTTCTGCTATATCGAACGGAAGTAATAATCCAATCTTAGAAGTTTTGGCTTCTATATATTGTGACATTGACGTTTTCATATCAAATCCGTAACAAACGGTAATAACATTAATTTTCATTTCATTTACCAGTCCAGAAATAAAATTCCAGGCTTTATATTAAAGTAAAGATTTATCAGGAAAATAGCTGTGTTAGTAAAATTTTGAAATATTATATAGGCATATTTTCAATATTAAAAGTGGTTGGACTTCTCTTACGAATTTTTCAAATTTTCACTCCTAACTATACAAAAGGTGCTATATCATTTTGACATGAATCTTATTTATTCCCATTTGTACAGCTACCCAAATATTTAATTTATTTTCCAAACATAAATTCAGAGTGGGAAAACAATCCGTAGACATATCAAGAAACCATAAAATATAAGTGGATTGCTAAGTGGTGTACTTCATGTACATTGGTCGGTTTTTATTTATTGGCATAGAAAAAGTATTTAGTACAGAAACTTCTCTTCGGGCGGCACTACAAGGAGCAACTACCCAGAAAAAATGCAAATTGCACTGTTATTTATAAACCTGCAGTTACCAACAATTCTGTTTACGATTACTTTAGTTGAATTCCAAGCAGTTGATCAGGTATCGGTTCTTGCCAGACATAGTGTTATTTTTTACCAAACGCTACCAGCCTATACAAGAGACTACCGCACATATTTCAGATAGATTGTGCACATGCTGCAGCTTTATCAGCCAGTGTACGGCTTATGGACGGAAGAAAGAATATCGCCATCAACTTCTAATTAATATTCTACGGTACAGTGGTCAACTTAAAAATGTGACAACCTTTAACTCTGGTATATATTATTGCATCTACACGAAACTAATGTCGATGTTTATGACTCAAAGAAAAATGTTTATTCAGATCGAGAAACTGTTTAACCTAGTTAATTAACATATTTAATTAACTGCTATCTCGAAATTTCTCCATTACGCCTACCGATTTTTTTTTCGCTGAATGGATTCATGGTCATGAAATTAGGCCCCCCCCACACACACATTTGTATACCGTTGTGATTATAACTTCGAGATTTATAGGCTGTTGAAAAAATGTCTTATCTAATGTTAAATTAGTTAAATAAACTTTTGATAATATATCGGGAAATATTAAAGGTTTCTTAAAAACATTTTCGGTCACTAAAAGAACATAATCTTACTGCATAAAAAATGAACGAAATTTGTAAATAAAGAAAGAATAATATTCTATACAAATTTATAAACGTGAATGTGACAAAAAGTGAAATGTTACATAGTAAAATTTTTTCGTCAGAGCAAAGGTGGAATACTAAGACGTCGGAATCCAAAAACCTATGAGCATATCTGTAATAGATTCGAGATATTATCAAAAGTTTATATAACTCATTCAACATTAGATGAGCCATATTTTTCAAACGCCTGTAAGTCTCGCAATTATCGTAATAATGGCAATTAAAAGCTGTCTGGAGCATGTTTGTACTTGTCAAAGCAAAATCGACGAAGGCTATGTCGTAAAGCAGAAAAGTTACTAGGTTGTGCAACACGTACCAGAAGATTTAGAATTTAGAAGCCCGGAACAAGTATCAATTTCAAATATGAACATGTGAAATTTGATGAGGGAAAATTTGTGTATGTTGCAAATGTCGCATCTAAACCTGAAAATGTATGTTTGAAAACTCGGTGAGAGAGTCTCAAGTTCAATATGAAGGTGGCTTTAATTCAGATGTCTCTGAACTAGAAATTTATACTTCCATAAATCTGGTAAAGACAGGATCTCAAATGGAGATTCTTGTAAAAGGGAATAGTTCATTCATCGCATTTGAAATGAACTCTAGTACTTAAAAACGTGTGTTTACACAATAATCAAATTTAGTAACAACACTTTATAATTTTATGTTTTCATAATTAAAAAAAACAGTAGTCTAAATTGGGAATCACATACGACATTTCGGATTTCGAGAAAATGATTTGTGGTGTTTATCCGCATGTGAATAAGATCTCATTTTTTGTTAAAATTTCATATGCGAAGAATTCGGCGATTTGATCACTAGATTCTATTGCAGAATTCACAATCAGAATAAGAGTCTCATGTTCATCTACTGTTAGTAGACAAATAATAGACATTGCTTCTGGTCTCTTTTCTTTCGCGTTTATCCAGTTTATCTTCAGATTCGTCTACAAAGAAAATATGTCACAGTTTATATATAGCATTAAAACGTAAAATGCCATGTCCTTATAGTTACTTTTGTTTAATTTCATAAAAAGTAGCAACTTTCTCTTTCTGTCTAATGAAAAGCAGAATTAAGGATATGTGTTATCTCATGAGCGTTTTTGAAATCCCGGGTAAAATCTATTTATACTGTTGTTATTTTGTAAGAAAAATAATGCTACAAAGCAAGTCTTGTCAGTACTCAGCACGAAAAGATAGTATCAATCAGAAAACAAACAGTACCATCACAACCATAGTCAGCGAATTTACATATACATAGTTATAGGGGTTTGCCACCGACCCGCTTTACGCGATACGTCAATTCATATCCAAGTGGATCAAAACATCAAATTTTACAAAGTTTCCTTTGAAACTGAATATCTGTCGAAAATAATTTGAGGAACGTTTTCCCATTGCGTTCTTTCACAAAAAGTGATATGGTTTTGTCCAACCAAGATCAGCTACAATTTTGTTAGCAATAAAAGGTCCATTAAAAGAACACAACATCATTCAGCATAAAATCAGTAGGATTTTATCCAGTTAATTTTTAATATCTGTTTCAAATAGTAAATCAAGATTTGTGTATTCTTAATGTATATTCATAAACAAGCATTCTTTAACCAGTCACTAAAAGCAGACGTCTTAGTTAAAATGTAAAAGTGGATGGAAAGCAGGAAACAAATTTAATCTATACTGCAAAGCACTGTATTTTTACCAGTAATTATAAATAATAATGATTTATAAATACTTGATGAAAAACAAATCGTGATTTTTCTACCTGATTTGTTTTTCATTCAGTAAGGGCTGTTCTTAATTATAAACGGAGTGCAAATAATGCAGTATTAATTGAGTCGTTTAGCTGAAAAATGAGCCAGGAAAGTGAGATTTAAAAAATGATTGCATGGCATTTGGGCAGTGTGATTCAGTATACTTTTTATTATAATGATGCATGAATAAGGGTGAATTTTTGTTTTGGAGATGACCTGTTTTGCAGCAATCAGATATCTAAATAAATACGACAAATTTTAAAATAAACACAAGACATAATAATTTTCGCAAATAATTATTGAAAAAAGACGTTTATATTTTTTCCATAGAAAATAAATTCAATCATTAAAAAAACAGATTCTCCTGTCCGCTGTAAGGTCTCCCTAAATATTGTCTGTGTCTTCCTGATGATTTTCTTCCCACTCTTCCTGTCCTTGAGCTTCTGTTTGTAAAATGTTTCTGCAGAAAACCTATTTGTCAACACTCTCTCAATTTGGTCAAAAATATCTCGTAAGTAATTTTTTACAATATGAAGTTTTTGACGGTTCACGATTGAGCCTGGAGTTACGATTCTAACCTTACAGGTCGCGATATTTTGCCTTCTCTTCACAACATATTTTCTTTCACCTGCCTCAGATTTATAAAAAGGGAACTCCTTACAACATATTTTTTTCCCTTATAAATAACTCTTTGTCGGAACGAGTTCGAAACAGCATCTTGCAGGTTATTTTATGAAGATTCTGATGATTTTCTTCCAATCATAATCGAGATAATATCTGTTTATCTTGAAAACTCTCCCACTTTCGGAAAGAATTTTTCTCAAACGACGGTCTCACATTTATTTTCACTTTCTTTCTAATTCGTATAAGTACGCGGTCCGGGGAATGAAAGAATGTTCTGCATTGGGAACTCTATCTTGTCAGGGTTCCTGGAGGTTACTTAGCGAACAACATTGAAGCATAATCATCAGTGTGGTGTTTTTGCTTCGACCTTCGCACCCATCAGCCATACATATGAGGACCGCATCACCTATGAAATCCGTATTTTGCAGCCAGTGAAACAAAGCTTATGAAATTTCATTGGAAGCTTTTCGGAAGTTATGTCCAATCAAGTATATGAATTCGTCATTGTTGGTCAATGCATGTTTTGATGAGACGTGTATGATGTTGTCTGCTATAAATTGTCCACCGGTCAGGTAATTTCGGCTAGAAATTTTTTTTGCCAATCAAAGCGTTAGATAATTATGTCCTCCATATTTTCTCTTCCAAGAGAAAAAAGTCACTGCTCGCATTTTATGTAGCGTGGATTCAAATATAAACGTCTGTTTCTCTTCGTCAATCTTAGCTGCTTTGATCCTCTCATTCACTCCCAAGCATTTCGAAAAATGATCAACACAAAGCGAACCAAAACCTGTATTGGCTCTGGAGTTCAATAGTTTTTTGAAGAACCAAAGAATAACTATGGGTGGCTGGTCTTGAGTACTGAAGTTCTAAATAAGCTATATTTTTAATGCTTATTTAACTGCTGGGTTAATTGTTGCTTGAGTGTTAATCCGACATAGTGAAATTCAACACATTTGAAATTTGTTATGGGAGATACCTTGTTTTGGCTCAAACGCCGCTGATTGTCGATTTCCTCCTCTTTTTTCTGAAGGCACTACAAACATTTCCGTGGTCTATATCCCCCTCACGTCTTACACTCGACTTACCACATCCACTTTCACGCATACTTAAATGAATTATTATGAATAGAACCAAAAGTTGCTGTTTCCCCACCTCTCATTTCACCCAGACACATATATTTCATGCTATCGTACAAGATGAGGAAGAACTGCAGCTTTTTTCTGCTTCTTATTCGAAGTTTTTTAATTCAGGAAAACCGAACCCCAATTCATTGCAGTGTCCAAATTATCACTTGTAAGCCTGAGTTTGGTAGGATTTCACGAAACTACCATTGCGCTGATTGACGGATTTGCAAATGGCCGGCTTTGAATCCGCAACCTTTAGTGGAGATGGCCAGTTCTGCAGCATATCTTGTATTTCGGGCTCATAGGTCAGGGATTAAACACTTTTAGGTTGTCAAGTCGTAGAAGAGATCTTATTATATAAAAATATTTGAAAAACTAATTTGTTTGGAATTTTTTGCATCTACACGACACAGTTATGGCTGCTGGTTATTTTACTGAAAATGATGATTGCAATACCGTTTTGATGGAAAGTTTATAGCGCCGCTCGATGTCTAGCTCACTGCCAATAAGCTCGAGAGCATAAAGCGTTATTTGTGAGTCACTCCAGTTCATTTCTCATAATATGGTATAGAATATTCATCTACAATTACCTTAGTTAAAAATCCAGCAATCCAACACGAACCTAGGGTTTATCTAAAAACCGATTGTTTTTTGGCAAAACAGACAATGCTGATCACAAAAATGACATTTGTTTCCTTCCATCACTCACATATTTTTCATATACAAAATACTGGAGAGGGAACTATTTAATAAAATTAATATGAAATATGATTTTTAAAAATGCATTGTTATTAGAATGTAAAATTAAGTTCTGAGTAAAATGGCAATACAAAATATGAAGTACAATATTAAAGTGAGAGAAGAAAAAATATTATTTTCATCATATTATTATTATGTTATATTATAGGAGCTAATATGTCACAATCGTTGTTTGTTAAGACAGTTTTCTTCACTTGTCAATATGTACAGATACGAAATGTTTAATATTCCCATTTATAGATATCACACAGTAATTTGTTTCGTTTATTGATATTTGTTACAGCAAATATTGCATCAGAAACATATGAAAATAATCTCGACTCATTTTGGTACGTTTTGGATGTATCTGTTGTGTGGAGAAGGCAGCGTAACATAAACGGTTTCGTTAAAAGCGGAAATAGTGCTTCTTCGGTATGAAACTTGACGCCAAGGAAAAGAAATGTTCACCGCTTAAACTCTGTCACACATGCGTTGGACATTAACGGAAGTGGATTGAAGACAAAATAAAATTTCTATTCATTTGCTATTCCATTGTAATGGCGAGAGCTGGCCAGTCATGCAGATTACTATTTCTTTTTATCCAAAATAAAAAAGAGCAACAAGAGCAAAACTAATGTTGAGCACCTAGCAATCTTTGGAACTCCCTTTTCTCTCCCCCATCATTACTACATCTACAACGGAAGCGCCTTCATATTATGGTATTTATTACCACTATCCGAAATACCATTCTTTATTTTTGTTGTCTGTGTGCCCTATCGGGAAAACAGCGGAGAGTGTTCGATTTATACTACATTTAAAATAATAATCAAAACAAAAAATGAGCCATTCAGACACAATCACAGGACCAGTTTACTTTTGTGTTCACTTATAACTTTTATAGCGTTGAATCATATTGTACAGTAGAATCCCGGAAATCTATATCACAGAAATCCGAAATTCCTTTTTTAACTTTCTGAAAAATATTTACTGACAAATGCAGGAAAAATAATAGTTACGAATAAGAAACCTAATTTAAAAGAATTCCTAATTAATTCCTTTCCTAATTTAAAAGAAATATCCAAATTGGTGTTTATGAATAAATATAGAGAAGTCAACTAAGGTCCAAAATGGGGTCGAAAAAACATTAAAGTCTTACAGTTTTGAAAATTGGTACACATGTTTGTGAGGGGCTTCTGATGAATACACTAGAAGTCCCCGGTCCTGGGGCTTGAGTCCGCGACTCCATCTTGTATTTCATCCCACCTTTCTTCGTTTCTCTTGAAGATATCGAAATCTATTCAGTTTTCTACTTACAATTGATTTAACGAATTAAAGAGCTTACAATTCCCTAAAAATATATACTTTTATGTTTCTTACAGCTTTAAAAGTTTCTCAGATAATAATGGGTATCAAATTTGCCGCAATCTTGGATTTCATCCCCTTCTTCAGATCTTGAATATCTCGAAAACAAGTCAATATTCAAATTCCATAAAAATTAACAAATTAAAGAGCATAAGATTTCCTTCAAATTGATTTTTTGATTTTTCATCACAGCTTTAATAGATTGTGTTATAATTGGTCTCTAATTGGATGAATTTGTAAAAATTCTTAGTTGAAAGAACAGTTAAAGAAGGATTTGAAAAAGGAAACATGAAATTGTATAGTTTTGAAAATTGGTACACATGTTTGTGAGGGGTTTCTGATGAGCATGCTAAAATTCCCCTGTCCTGAGGGGTGGGCTCGCGGCGCCATCTTGTATTTCATCCGGTTTTTCTTGAATATCTCGAAATCTATTCAGTTTTCAACCTACAATTTATTTAACGAATTAAAGAGCGCAAAATTCGCGACAAATATAGACATTTATTTTTCTTTCAGCTTTAATAGTTTTTCAGATAATGGGTTCCAAATTTGCCGCCATCTTGGATTTTTTCCCCTTTTATAGTTAGCTAAATCGCTAATCTTATATGCCTAAAATGTTTATTTTTTTCTTGGTAGAATTATTCAAAATTTTCCACTGCTTATGATTTGCTGAAATCATGGAAAGATAGCCTTGGCCAATCAAGTACGGAAAATCTTGTTCTAATATCTGCAGAACAACCTGCAGTTAGTACGGTTCTCATAACTGAATTTTTCACTGAGAATACGACCACATGCACATGTTCGGAAATAATGTCTAGCTACATAAATAAATGGGAATTCCGTCCAGTCATAGCATCTGGAATTACAATAGAACAACGAAAAAAACCAAATGTATATAAGAAAAATAACAATCAGAAATAACAATATACATACATATAAAGGGGACAGCTGCAGAAGCCTCTTAGGCAGTGGATTAGGGAAATGAAATAGATTCACCATATGAAGTGTGCACAATTTTAATTAGAATTCAAATGGAAGGTAGGACCACAACGCAATTTCCAGAATAACCGCATGCGGAGGCCGTATAATTTCGTCGAAAAGTCTTTGAACGTTTATTTTAAATACTTCAAAGGTTTGTTGTTTAAAGAAAGTTACACTTCAAAATTTTATCTCTCATGATGCGTACGACTTATAATGGTCTCATTTCTGCAACTTCGCTGCTGCGCTTCTGTAGATTTCTATTTCATTATCTCTTTAATCCCGAGAGAGAGAGAGAGAAGCGACTTTTTTACTAGCTTCTTTAAAGCAGGGACTTTTTGAGAGGAAACGACATGAATTGAACTCTCCCAACCTGGCTGGTCATTTTCCCCACCTACCCACCCCTGATAGAACCTTCCCCCTTAAAGCGCACGGAAATGGGTTGTGGTTGTAGAAGATAATTGGACACCCTATCGCGCTTATCTCCTAAGCGATCTCAGAACCTCACCTTCCCTAAAAAAAAGGCAACAGCCTCAGACGGGCCTTTGTCTCTGTTAAGAGGAAATTATTACACCGCTTGGGATCGCCCCGCTCGGTATAAGAGGGTTAAGTATGTGTTATCCACTTTGTGACGTGTATCTTTGTGTCATACTTGTGCGTATAAATACTCAGGTGCATCCGTTTCTTATACGTGGGCATGTGAGTACTCAAGTAAATCCTCATACCTTGTGCGTATAAAAATCCCTTTGTATTTGTTTCTTATATCAAAGATCCAGCTGTAGCAGATATCCTTTGTGTATACTGCTTGTTTTGTATGTCATACCTTTAAAGTATTTTTCATAATTTAAGTTTAACACAGTATGAAAGTTAATTATCCTTACTGTTTCTTAAGGTTGTAAAAATATATTATAAATAAATAATTTCAAATATCCTCAGAACGGATTTAAATCATTCTTATAGTTTATTTTATGATTCTGCAACAAAAACTTGCATTTGGTGAATTCCGTTGATACAAATATCGAATTCTTCTACATATCTTCCCATCCGCCATACTGCATACGAGTTGCTGTTATTTATGCAAATGTTGTTCTAATGTGAATATTCTTTCCAATAAACCTGTATTGAAGACATTATCTGGAAGATCCTTTTGGGGGGTGATCGAAGACCATCTTTGATTTGAAAGCTACTATCATAGCTATTACAACAAGGTTTGGACTTCATATTCAATTTCGTTTCAAACATTAAAAAATCCATTTATAATGAGAAAGGGAAAGTCTGTTTATCCTGCGTCAAGGCTCATGTTGGCGTTCCAGGCAGTATACTTGCTGATCAGTATGCAAACACTGCTCCTTTTGCTTAGCAAAAAATTAATGTACCTGCACCCACTCTTTCTAAAATATAAAATTAAAGAATTTATATTAAGCAGCTGGCAAAACTATTGGATGGAATATGAACTAGGAACGCAAATAAAGGATTTTTTGGATATGCTGACCCTAACTTAATTATTGCTAACAAATTAGTAACTTTGTTTTTAACAGGTCATGTCCCATTTGTTTCATATTTGTACCGTTTCAAATTAGCCAATACCCTAAATAACAAATGCAGTTTTCAGTGAAATGAAGACTATGTGTTTGACTGTATTTTAACTAAAAGAATTCATTTAAATAGACGTACTGAATGAAAGAAAACAACACCTGGATAAAAATTTTAGTTGATAAAAGAAATTGGACATGTGAAACTGAAAGATATTTTTAATATTTCCAATTACTTTTGCAGTAAGATTTCTGACTGATGAAACGTTGTCAAAAATGTATCATTGTTTCTTTATCATTTCTTTATCATTTTTTTTATTTCTGCTTGGCATATAAAATTTCAAATTTTTTTCTATCGAATTGTCACAACTGCTGTATTTTGTTTAATATCCTAAGTTTTTGTTCAAATTTGTATTTTTCTTTTGTTTCCTGTTTTACTATTCGATTTGTTTCATGATCATTTTTGTCACTTCTTTGTCTTCTGTTTGGTTGTTCATATGGTTTGGCATACAGTGTAATTCAGTTTTGATGTGAAGTTATATAATTTGATGTTAATTTCCCTGTTTAGATATTAATTTGTACTCCTCAACATCCGGATAAGTGCCTACACCATCTGTTTAGGCTTATCCAGCTTGGGCAAAAAAATTAAAAAAGTTTTGGATCGCTCCTATGCGCGTTGTAAAGAAGATACGAGTGTTTTTGTTGTTGTTTTGTGAGTGTGTTTTAATTACACTGCTTTCTGTCCGAGAGAGATTGGCAGTATTCATCGGCTTTTTCTAGTTATAAAAAATATTAGATTCGTTTTGTAAACAAGTTCCCTCTCCCCTTATGTTCAGAGCCGGATCATCAAATCGGGAAAGCGGATATCTGCAAAAGGACATCCGAAGCTTTGCGAAATTTGTTTGCATTATATTCAAGCTAATTTAATGTGGTTTCTTTCACTTCATTGACAAGAGCAGTGTACTCGAAATTATTCAAATTAAAATCAAGTATCGCTTCAATTCTAAAAACTTTATACTTAGGAATTTTTTCAAGCTGTGAAATTCGCCTGCTGATAAAATTGATCCAATTGGTGTGTCAGTTAGCTAAACGATTCATCAGGCCTGGCAAACTTTGTATTATAGTATTTACATTGTGTAAAAAATGCAAGAATTCGTGATTTTTTGTTACTGTCTTTTGAACTGAAGCCTTTTTTTTATTTATTTTTCTTTTCGAGGGACTGAAACTGATTCTTGTGAAGATGACCCACAATTTAATATTCTGTTTTCCTGTTGTTTCTTAAATATTTCTTTCTCAAAACTGCTTATTTAGAAATTGAATGAAAATCAATAAAATCATTTGGTTTCGGATAATGAAGAGGAGAAAGGAGACTTATTGCATATAGGACCCTACGTACCTACCGGAGAACACCATGACTACATGGATGAGAAACCTCCGTTTAAGTTAGAAAGTTCTCACTTCCCTGTCGGTTATATAAATGGTGTGAGGATGTTTGAGGTTGAGTTAGCCCATTCCAATAACTGGACTTACTTAATAAAGAGAGGTTCGATTGACTTGCGATTACTGTTTGAACTCCGACATCATTTTCTGACTGCTATCGTTTTGTCCATTGTGAAAGCAGGTTGGGTAACTCCTTTGAGTCTTACTCTATAGGCTACTGAAGGACTGAATCCCGCATCATCTATGTTTGCGTAGGGAGGATGATTATAAGATTCGAAATAAATATTGACGATTTGGTTCTCTCGCCTGCTGCCTTTCAGACATTTCACTTTTCCGCTATGTGGGTCCATAAATGGTGTGTCAAGAAATGTGTCACAAATTTCATGTCTGCTGTTTAGTATAAGGAGAGCATATTGGACATCTGAGATGCGTGTTTTCGAGAGCTGATATATTCTAATATCTATTAAAGTAAAAATATCAAATACATAAGACAATTGTCGATAATATAGCAAACCTTTCAAACTAAGGCATCGTTTTCATTCACTTTGTGTATTCATTTCCTTATTAATTAGTGCTTATTAAGAATGTTTTCGTTTCAATTTCATACAGTTTCTATTATTCAGATTTTCTCTGATCTAACATGAAACTAATATTTTTGCGACTACAAGCGGATGTTAGCTTTCCTAACTATAACGAAGCAAGTGAGTTTAAACCTCGCGTTGATAAGTAACGTATAATTCACGAATGAAAAATCAATAAAAAAATCGGATCGATTAAACCAATTTCTTTCCCAAAATTCTAGAAAAAAATTTCAAAAAATAAATTCAAAAATTTAAAATAAATTTTAGGAACGTTCCTGAAATATTATTCAACCTAATATTTTGCATCCTTTAGCTAATTATTTGAATTGAAGACAACCACCAATATTTTTATATCAAACTGCAACTGGCAGAACACTCCTCGCAACTCCTAAATAAACGAAAACGAGATACTAGATAGGAGAAAGAAATGAAAATAATAACTGCGACTCCACTGATATTTTCAGTTTAAGAAAAAATAAAATTCCGCCATTCAAACCCCGCTAAACTAGTTGCTCAATGCATGATTCTGCACATATATATCTCTTCATTTTCATATTTTGATCTTATCGGGCAATTACTTCTGAAACTTTCATCTGATTGAATTTAAAATTTTAAAATTTTAAGAATTTTCTACTCAGTGATGTTAGTTCCATCATCCAAATTGTTTTGCTTTGATTTTAAAATATTTTTTCGCATCCCTTTTCTGTCATAACCTTGATATCAAGTACACAAATAAGAAAGTTTGATATTTTTTAATAGGAGAATGTTCAAAGAGACTGTGAAGGAAATCGGAAATTTGAATTGTTTGTATTCGCACAATATTTAGATTATAATTTGAAAAGGCAATGAAATTTTGAATTTCTGACAAAATTACTTATTAGAGATTTTGCATATTATTACATAAAAGAGATTTTGACTTTTCTTTTCACACATCGGCATCAGATTACAAAGCATTGATAAGTATCCCTTAAAACCTTAAATGTAAGGCCATTTTATCATCATTAAAATTTGCAAATAGTTTTAGATATTTATTTAATTTCTCACAAGCGATGTATTTAAAGAGAAAGTGCTGCTGTCATCTAATATTTTGGTCTCAATAGTTGGATGTATTAAAAAAATTTTAGACTTCTTTGAGTCCAAATTTTGATGTAATGTCGTTGGCCGGTCCCGTATTTGGGCACCATAAATCACTGAATTTACAGTCGTGTAACGAAGTTGAGATTAATTCTTAATTTTCTGTTAACTTTCTATCTTTGAACGCATTAACTCAGGAAGGCAACAAGCTAGAAAAATAACTGGCATGGAAATTGCATCAAAGTGCGGTCCCAATCGGTTAAAGGTTTAAACGTATGATTGATTTTCTTCACTGAGTAAACGAAGCTTAACAACAAGTTTGTCATATCGAGCACATATACGAAATATTCACGTGGAGAACACGCACTTTGTTTTTCTGTTCTTCCGGCCTTGAAGCAAATGCATCTCTTTTATTTATTTGTTTCACCTCAGCAAGCAGTAGTAGCACACGTGAAAGCATAGAACAAAAGATTGCCGGAGATAAAACTGAGAATATATATTAAATGCATGACCTTCTTATATTTATAGTGGTAGTTATTAGAAAGTTTGCACTACTTATAAATTGCTGAAGGTTTTTTGAAATATATCTATAAATTTTTAAAACTTTTTCAATGCCGTGTTGAAATTTCTCACTCCGTTACTGAATGAAATTGTGACACAAAACGATAAAATATGATATAATGTAAAAAATATTCTTAATCCTGGTAATTCAATTATCGTATTTCAATATGATTACTGCAGTACTCTAAATTCCCAATGGGTATTGAAACTATTTTTCCACCGGCGTCGGCACAACCTCTCTCACAGGTGGTATGTTCTGTTATCGAAGTATAGTTAGCTCAACCTCAAATCATTTACTATACCCACATTTATTAGTTTCGAAGATAATTGGTCTCAAATTTGAAGAATTCGTAAAAATTCTTAGTTTATAGTCCAGTCAACGAAGGGTTTGAGAAAACATTAAATCGTATAGTAGTATAGAAATATAATAGAAATAGAATCGTATAGTAGTATAGAAATATAATAGAAATAGAATCGTATAGTAGTATAGAAATAGAATCGTATAGTAGTATAGAAATATAATAGAAATAGAATCGTATAGTAGTATAGAAATAGAATCGTATAGTAGTATAGAAAATAATTTCAGAATCGAAACACTAAAAAATTGTATTTTTAAAAGCACATGTATTGAAAGAATAAAATGTAGTTTTGCGGTTATTTAAGAAATTTTTAAAATACAGAATACAATTCAATAATATTTAAAAGAAAATATCTGATTTCCTAATATTTGAATTATGTATTAGCGATATTGCAGTAATTTATGATTACTGCACAAAATTCCTATAAGATTAAATATTCTTCTTCCAGCATTTTGAGTAATATACTTCAGGAAATGTCTCTTCCAAATTTTGGAATAACTTTTCAACCAGTTTTTCCAAAACTTTCCTCCTTGGGAAATGGACTGATCGTGGTCTCAACGAAACTTTGTCTTTCTCTCGCACCAGGCTGATTGCGTTAAGCCGGTGATTCCCAACCACAACCCGCCCAGCAAATAGCATGGCGGCATTCATCGTCTCTCCAGTTTTAATCCTTCCATTCAAGCAGGTAATTCATAATAATTCAACGACCGCAAATCCTTCCACTGCTCTTCAATCCGATACCCGAACCCACCTTCTTCTGTTTCGTCGGTATGCCACGAAACCAAGTACCCCTTCCTTACTCACATATGCACATACTCCGCCGCATATATGACCCGGCATCATAGTATGAAACCTCTCACTGGTACAGATCATGGAGATTCAATACCTTTCTCATTGGTTGGCTCTTCTAGCGTCATTTGTAATGCAGCTCACAACATGTTTGTTGTTTTTCCTGACGGATTTAATGTCAACAGTTATTACTATAATTTTGTATTCTATTCAACATTAGTTTGATGGAGTTGAATAGATGCACAAAATTTTACTTCTATTCAATTC
>BGPR01015363.1:0-27597 GCA_013235015.1 Araneus ventricosus
GTAGAGAAAACAGTTGAAGTACGTAAAATGGTTTATTACAGATCACTGCTTAGAATTACAAAGTCTTTTTAAAAAATAGAATCTGTGAAAATGTAAGGGAAATAAAAGAGCAAGCACAAAATAAATCTTAAATTAAGTATTTTGAAGTAGATCTTCATTTTTTAAATTTAGAATATTTGTGTAACAGTAATTGTATTTGATTTTCTTTCTCTTAATTCAAAGAACCTAAAGTTTTACAGTGAGCTCCTAAAAAATACCATGTCCTCCTTGAAAGATTTTAAACTTTGTTTTCCGCCAATATGTGCAGACATTGAAGATCCTTTGACCAATTGTATAAAAAAAATCATATTTAGTTTAAGTAATTTCAAATCAAACCTTTTGGCCTAAAATATATCTTGATTCTAAGTGAAATTTAATTTCATTATTTATTTTAGTAGTAAATTACCTTCATTCATTTTATTGCCTTTAATGTATCTATAGACAAAGTTATGTCAGGCTAAACCATCGAATTAGGAAAAAAATTCACTTTTATAGAATTTGATATACATTTTGGTAAGCAAAGCTTTAACTCCTGCCATTAAAATATCACTCCATTTTGTAAATAAAATTTCTAAAGTGAAATGCAATTACTTATAATGTTTGTAATCACTTTCTAATTGTAAACTCATCTTCGATTAGAATTGCTCGATGACTGCTCAACACTTCCCCATTCCTAGTTATTTGTTCCAACATGGAAGAATTGCAGTAAAGTATTCCAGTATTATACTATTGCAATTTGAACCGTGGCTGGTGTAGCAGCCCAACAAGAGTGATAACGAGGACGCTTATCTAATAAATTCTTCTGGGAAACATCAGCACAACAAACAAGAAAAAACAGTACTTGTACAAATTAAAGTACAAACAAATGCGAACCTCTCTAATAACAGTGCAACAAACACTTTCTATGCCGCTCGTTATATGTCAGTCAAAATTCCAAAAGACACCCCTTCTGCTTGAGTACTTCAAAATTTATAGTCTCTGGATAGGATTTCATGTAAGTATTCCAGTATTATACTAATACAAAATTTCTCACATACAGGTACTTTGAAAGCAGTCCAACAAGGAGTAGAAGAAAACTCCAAATTGTAAGACTAATATGCAGGGAAGTGGAATTACAATCTAGTATTTCATTTTCTTGTTAAGAATCCAAAAGAATCTAAGCATGATTTCAATTTTAATAGAGAGATAGGAGTCATAATTTCAATTTTCTTGGAACCCTATTTCACTAACAAATGACGGTCTAGGCGAAAGGTGCCATCATTCAGCAAATACAGAGATATCTCAAAACCCAACTGTAAGACTAATATGTGAGGGAAGCGGAATTACAGGTTCTTAACATTACTTTTCTTTGTTGGAATCAGATTTAACATAGTTTGCATACAATTCCATTCATATCTTTGTCGATAAAATTTCGAGTTCTGTAGAAATTACGTAGTGGATGAAATTTTAAATGAACTCTCATCAAATTGAGTTCTTTTTTTTTTCTAAGGGAAACGTTACACATTGCAAAGCAATTTGAAAATAAAAATTCCTACTGAGTTTTCCTTACCTTGTTAAACGTCACTTTTTGGTTTAAAACAATAGATTCTCTTTCACGCATCAGAACATGGATCAATTCGAATTGGTTTCTTGTGCAGTCCAAATCTCGGAATCACAGAAAAATGACTTTAAGCAAACCACAAGTTTTATCCTTTGTATGCAAACCGTAGTCTACTAGTGATAATTTTTTCTACTAGACGCCTTCGGCGGCAACTTGTTTGCAGAGGATATAATTTCAATTGAATCCCTTATGCATCATTTTATATTCATGGTTCTCTTAACCAAGTAATTTTAAACTTCAAATTGTGATAGACATTTAACCCGTTTTCTTTTTACATGTTCTGTTTATTGTCTACATGAAAGTCCCTAATGGAGTCAAGAAACTGTCCGTGTCATGTAACATCTAATTGTAAGTTGTTGGCACCAACTTCACTTTCTTGTTCCTCGCGCACAATACGCATTTTATTTCAACATGAAAATGGCGAGTCAGGTGTGCTGACAAAAAGAATTAAAACGTAGCAACCATATTCATTCACCTTAATGGATACAATTCCTAATATACTTACTATCTTAGAGGATTTTGTTTACAGATTTCCATAAAAATTTAAAAGAAAAAATGCGAAGAAAATCCATTATGATAGTGCCTTTGTTTCCAACAATGGAAGAGAAACACGCAAATAAATATTTGTTTAAACAATGAAAACGGTTTGAATTTTATCGCAACAATGAAAAGCTATGCATAAAAATATATATTTAAATTTATTAAAATTAATTAAAATTTCCAAAAAAGATCTCCGAGGTGCACATTCCCACCCTCCAAAGTATGTTTGTGCCAAATTTCGTAGCTCTAGGTCCAGCAATCTGCGCTGTAGAGTGCCAACACACACACATTCACCTTTATTAATACTAGAGATTATTATTGCTCGTTCTATGTGGACATCTTCCTCTGAACTTGTAAAAAGCTTCACAATTGAATATTTTTAGCTAAAGAAAATGTAAAAACAACATGTTTACTGTCCTCTTTTATTTGTGATTATTTGATTCATATAGTCACTGAACGACAACGAGTACTTTTAAACTATTTTACTGGACATTTATAGCGTTAGTATTGAGGTCTTAAATAGGATTTGAGATGTTATTTTTTTTATTTTTGCTTATAGGAGAAAAAAAGCCTAGAGTTCTATGTCAATTAACTTTAAGTTATTTGGATTAACTCCGTAATACATTATATTCGTATTTGATTTTTTTATTCACTTCTATTAGAAACATTTTATAAAAATATTTAATTTAAAATCTTCTATATTCATAAAATATAATTATAAATATTATATAATATAAATATAAACTGCTACACGAAGGGCTGTTTATTGTATACGATTTCAGTTTCATGTACACATTTCTAAAAATTCAAGTATGAACATTTAAGACATATTTTTACCTAAATGATTAGCATGAAATAATCATTTCAAGTATTTCAAAATATTAGCATTTATGGTATATCAGGTGGGGAAGCATGCATGGTATCAATAAATTATTTTACAACTTAAGACTTCAAAACTATACTAGATAATAAGAAACGGTCTTCAACATGTGACAAGATAGCGCATCAAATTTTTTTGACGGCCACGGCGGCCCAGTGGTAAGGTGTCGGCTCCGAGACAGGAGGGTTTCAGGTTCGAAAACCGATTCCACTGAAGATCCGTTGTATATTGGGCATGTTGCACGCCAAATCATACATAGGGGGTCAAATATCCTCCCGCTGATGTGGTGCAGAAGTTTGGAGAGGGGGTACCAACTCAGGTGCGGTCCTTGTCATCTAACCTAACGCCACCCTGACTTATTAGATAAATCGTTATCTGACCGCGGTTTAAAATAGTCCTCATGTTGCTTCAAAACTGGACGTTAATAACATTTAAAAACTAAATATTTTTGTTCTCCAGGTGAGACAGATTTGACTAAAAATGTGGACGCCACAGGAGAAAGCTCAGTGTGTAGCCTGGTTCATAGAGACAAAGTCCGATATCCAAGTGCAACGAAACTTCCGGACACAGTATGGAAGGGTATCGACCCGACTAACTATTTTGGCTTGGTATACGCCACTTATGGAAACAGGTTGTGTTCTCCATAAACAGGAGGCGGGATGCCCATTTGTTTCAGCCACCAACGTGTACAAGGTACGGCAGGCATTTGCAAGCAGTCCGACAAAATCAGTGCATATGGCCGCCGGTGAGTTGGAAATGCCACGATCAACAGTGCACAAAGTCTCGCATAAGAGGTTACATCTTTATGCCGCCTACAAGGTGCAGCTGTTTCAGGCAATAAGGCATAGTTGGCGGGGACGGTGGTTCCCTTCCATACTGTGTCCGAAAGTTTCGTTACATTTTGGTATTTGTCTCTCTGATCAGGCTACACACTGAGATTTCTCCTGTGACATTCACATTTTTCGTCAAATGGACACCTGGAAAACAAAAAAAAACTTATGAGTTATCTTACTACGTGTTGAAAACCGTTTGTTATTATCTAGTATGGTTTTGAAATAATTAAAGTCTAAAGCTAAAAAGATAATTTATATAAACCTTGTATAAATTCCTTTTAATTATAATAATACCTAAAATCTTCACAAACATTTGCCTCATTGTTTTTCCAGCCTGGCTATGCGTCAAGAGGAAGCGCACATATGTTTTGGGAAAAACATATGCATTGAAGGTGTCATCATTTATTTCATTAGTAGTCATTTTACAAAAAATATATAGTTGAACTTTCTACAAAATCCCTATACATCGAATTTCTACATTTTTATTCTTTTTTGAAGTTTTATTTCTTTTCTGTTCCAGAATAGTGACCTGGAAGAAATGAATCGCATCGTTCATGTCTCCATGCTCAACGTCACAGCTCACATCTACTTCACAGTGCAACAATTAGAAAAGTACATTGGTGACACCTGCAGACGTGACCATGATGTTCTATTGGAGAAAGCCAAAGACTTAACAAATAAAATGCGAGAGCTCTTATGCATCCACAGAATGTACATGGTGACCTTGAATGAAGACGGCGATGATGATTCCATGTTTTCGGACTCATTCTCGCAGGTACTCAACCAGCCTCTTATGGATCAACCAATCTGCTCCAGAAGATTACTTAGAGACTGTCAGACAATGAATAGAGCAGTAATGTTGCTAAACGAGATAGCCAAGTTTAATTTCACATCAACAGCTGATGAGCCAGCATAAGAGGCTAAAATTCCCACAGATGTCAATGTTTTTAGCAATTTTTGTTAAGTTATTAAGTGCACTCATAAGGGGTCATGTTATACAATCTGCACGAAAAAAAAACAAAGTTCCTGATAAAAGATAGGTACCCCAAAGTAATACTTTCTTACTTAGGGGTACGGAATGCAGTACGATATTACCATCACTATCATATACCACAATCACCACACTGTCATAAACGACAATCACTATCACTGTCATACACGACAATCGCCATCACTGTCATACACGACCTTCGCCATCAATGTCATACACGACAATCATCATCACTGTCATACACGACCATCACCATTACTCTGAGGTTGCTTGGATTCTAACGAACTTTTGAGGAGCCTCGTGATCCATATTGCCGCCGTTTTTTCGATTGGCTTTTCAATTTACGCTCTAAGGATCTGAGCCATGTTTCATCCAAGTAATGATATGGCGTACGAAAGCCTCTACCTTGTGTTCATAACGATCGAAGTGAGTCCCAGCAGCGTCGTATCGTAATCATTTTTGCATTTCGGCTAATTGACGCAACAGTTTTTCTCATAGAATGTACAGCCACTGGTGTGCGATATTCCTGTGCCTCGAGCTAACTCACGAATCGCCTGGTTTTGGTCTGTCTCCATCACCGAGCGAATATCTTGCACTTCCTCTTCACTAACACTAGGGCGAACCGACCGAGGCAAGTCCGCCAAGCTTTCGCGTCCCACATTAAAAAAGTTTGGCCAACGTGCCGTTGTTGTGTAAGGCAATGCAGATTCCCTGCAAGACTCAAGCAGACATTCATTACACTGTCTTGGGACACATTTAATCTTCAATCAGATTCGCAGTTCTTGCCACGAAAACGCCGTTACAGTACATCTTTAAACCGCCGACTAACGCACGACTTACTACGCATTACAGCACCTACGCAACAAGGTATATTAGGATTAGAACTAACGTGTGATACATGCCAAACAAACTGCTTCCACTTTATGGATGGCATAAAATTAAGTTCCCACTCTCAAATTTCCACCCCTTGAAAATAGACTTGTATCTCAATCTAATGTATTAAAAATCAACCGAGATATATATGAGCAGAATGTAGTTTTCAAAAAAATTCTGTGTATTAAAACTCTACAATTAAAACATATCGAAGAGCTGAGCAACAGAATAATCCTAAAACTCTTGGAAATGCATGTAACGTATCCATCGCTGATGTGGTCACTATATCCTTCAATGTGCTATCAACTTGAGCTGGCTTTGACTATAACTATTCATAACTTTCAGAAGCTGTAAAAATGGGCATCGCTTAAACCATCATCTCGCAATTAATGGAAGTATTCTAAAGATTCATTCATGGTTTCAGTAACTTCAAAGAAGTTAATAACATTACAACAGCTGCGCAGGTACACCAGTCAGGAGATCTGCCTTACAAATGTTAATTGGAGCAAAAATCATTCACTTAAAGCTTAAAATGCCGTCCATTTACTACTTATTGTATTTATTTTATATAATTTATTTTAGAATTGTAAAATTCTCATGACTTTTGTAAATATATACTGTTTTTGTATTCCTAAGCATGTATTTGTGTGAAAATGAATCATTCATTTTAAAAATATCATTCAAGACTGATAGATAATTGAAACGATTCTGAGTATTTTATCGATAATGACGAGTCATAAATTTTTGAAATATTTTAATAATTAATCGTTTATGAAAAGTTATATCTAAAAATAGATTTATGAAAGTATACAAAAATATTAATAATATTTTGTGCTCTAAATTTTTACCTTTAAAATAATTATATCTCCATTGGCATGTCTACCTTAATTAAATTCTAGGATTCATCAACTTAATGTGCTTATGTGAACCGAACAAATTTTAAATCTACTCTCTCTACATGTGAAATGTTTCAATATATTTTTGATAGATGGTTTAAATGAACTGATATACTGTTACAGAAAAACTCAAACTTTTATATAAGTAATTTAAATTTACATGTTAGCTTATACATATAGGAACACTAATTAAGAAAATATTTATTTATTTTCTTTCAACAAAATGTCTTAATAGTTTTCATGGAATGAGTAACGATTTTAGTTTAAATTCAGGAAACTAGTTAACTGATTATCTACCAAAACTCTATTATGTTACTTTTTCAAAAAAAAATTACATTAATATGATAACATGAATGAAATATGAAAGTAAATGTTATTTCTGAAACCTTTAGTTAAACTGGTTAATGAACTTTTAATTAAATTTAATTATCTTTTTTAATGAGAAAAACTATTTTTATTATATTTATACCTTTTATCACAGTCAAATTAACATTCAGATGCAACAAATAAAGCTAAAAATTGCAATGTTTAGATGAAAATAAGCGTCCCAAAAAGGGACAATGGCAGATAATGGATTAAATCACTTTTTAAATATAAATGACATGAAATCAATATTTGTAAATTCTAACTGTTTAAATTTTCCATCGTAATTCCTATTGATGGATTATTTAGTGTATTACTTTGTAATAACGTAGCAATGTAATGTGATTGAGAAAACAGTATTTTTGTAACTAATGTATGACATGCACGTATTTTCTATGTTCTTTATTTATAATAATTAAAAATATTTTGTGTTATATTTCGCCTATATTTTATTGGAATGATAAACACCTTTACTTTACACTACGACACGACAGTTTGGATATGAGTGTGCGTAGAAACTTTATTGAACAAAAAAAGGAGAAAAAAAAAGGTTACATACAGTGTTTTTAAACATTGACGAAAAACATGGGAAAATTATAAAAACGGTCAAAAATGTGTGTTTATATATGAAAAGAAAGACTCGCGAAGCGAAAACAATTTTAAGACAGGCTCCAAAAGTTCGCTGCATCTATATATTTGTATGAGGACTGATTAGAGTTCTAAGTATTGAACCTCTAGAGGGTCTTAGTCCTTAAGTCTGAGGTCTTGGTGAAGGAGAGAAATCTGGGTCGGAGTCGGATGAACAGTTTGCGTTCGGTGGCTGTTTTTTGAGGTTCTCATTCTCAGTGAGGAAAGATATGAGCTTAGATAATTTTATTCTTGATAGTTTATTTGAAAGTACGCTTTTCCACCAAAGTTGAGTATTTTCTGCACTTGGTTTTGTAAAATGATAAGATTATGTCATGTGATAAGAAGTTGCATAATGGAGAGGGAATCCCTTTTCCCCGCATGTGCAGATATCTGAATGATGAAGCCAGTGATAAACACCAACAGACACATCTTATAACAGCTGAAATGCTTCAGAACTAAAGATAGAAATACGCGAGGCGGCTTCCTTCAATTCGGGAAAGCTGGCCAATCACCATCGATCTGTTCCAATCCATTCGGTGGGATTCTTATCAAATCGTTTTCATTTCCAACTAATGAAATTGGACGGGACATTCACAGGTCGGACTGGGCCAGCCTCACCTACGAGCGACACGATCCCCTAGACTACTGCGCCTTCTCCCTCACTTTCAAATCCGGTACCCCCCGACCTGATTTCCCCAGAATCACTCCCACTCACACTCCCCTCTCTCATTTTGTGGTTTCTACTTTTGTGAAAGAGGCTGAATCCCCCTAACCGAATGTCGTATTTCAATTTTATGGCTTAGTGGGACGATTGAAGATCCAACGCGGATAGATTCCGACTTTTCTCCTAGTCTACACAATTTCTCGTTGATTTCTTACATTGACGAAGGGTTTTGGCCTGCTGTGTTCCAAAAAGAGTGGAGTGGAATAGTGGTGAATGTCCCGCTTAAGACTTGAAGACGAGTCGCCCGAGTTCACACAGAAAGTTTAATGAATCGGCTTTCGGCAGGCGAGCGTGCCGATTTGATTTTCAACCTTTACCATTCAGTTTTCAATTGCATCAATAGCAGTTGACATGTATGTCGCAAGAGCTCAAAAATGGATGCTTGGAATGAGGAATCAGTTACTATATTTTTAATAAATTACCAGTTAAAGAAATAGAAAGAAGAAAGGAATAGTCAGAAGAAAAAGAATTTTTTTTTGTTTTGGACTCATAAAATATCCTATCACACAGTGGGGGAATTTGACAATATGAGGTCACAGACGCAAAAGTGTTTTGAAGCCCCTTTCCTGACACAATGTCGCAAATTCAACGTCGGTTTAGCACTGCGATGAACAGTTTAATAATATATATTTTTTTAAATAAAAATTTATATAAAAGTATTTTTAAGAATAAAAATTGTTCTTGTTAAGCTTCCGATTTCATAAAATATTTCAACATTTTCAAAATGAACTAATCTTAGAAAAAAGTCAATTTTTTTCCATTGCCCTGCATGAAGTTTCCATTCCCTGGTCAAACAAACGTTTTGGGTGGCACCATACGAAACCGAACCTATGTCAAACCGAAAATGACTGAAAACGAAAAAGAAATTAAAAACACGTGTAGAAGATTTGCACATGTTATCATATACAAATTTTGAATATATCCATTATAAATTTCATTGTATAACAACAAATTTTAAGACCGCTCTGCCATTCTTGTAGATATAAATATTATAGAATTATGACATCTTGTTGCAGTGAAAAGTTCACAACAGCACACTTCCATATGATAAAATGCGTAATAATATTCAATTGCTGTTTTCAGTGCTTACTTTTATAAAATATAAAATAGTGTTTCAAGTCTGCAACGAATTTTGCAGTATTTTTCTTTTACGGATTATTTCTTTATTATCGAATAAGCACGATCACCAACTTGACATGTTGCCATCAATAAATATACTATTGAAGCATTAATTCAATTCAGTTAAAGTTTCGTATCTAGAATTTTGAAGCCTCGTGTAACCAGTTAAAAATTCCACAATTCTACGTTGGTAGGAAACATATGTTAGGAATTCACCGCGTCTGCTTTTAAAACAAAACGGAAAAAAAACTACAGTTTCAAACATATTTCCTGACTAGTATAAATCTTAAAGTAAAGAAGGATTTTTATAGTTACTGACGTCTCAAAGTAATGCTCATTATTCAGTAAAACCTCTTTAATAGGTCGTTCAAAGGGCCTCTTCAAAACGATCTACTAACGAGAATAAAGAACTGTGGAATCCAGATTCAAAATGCTGTAAACGACTTACTTTTGCGTACAATTCAATGGTATTGGCCAACCTTTTAATGACATGTTGCTATCATTTTAGTGTGTATTATTAATCTTATAATTTCAGACAAATATTTGATATATCGCAATATTTCCAATATTGGCTACATTGCGATGTTTCAAATCATTTTATTGCAATAACTAGAAGTTAAAATGATTATTTTTATTGCAATAGCCCTTCATAGTGTTACTGTCTTTTCAGGGAAGTTTACATAGAAATTTGTATCAAGAAAATTCTGTTTGTTTCTATTGTCATGACGTTTGTGTCTGAATTCTAATAAAACCACTGTGAGTTGAATTCATATCCTTAATTTTTTTCTACTATGTTTAGGTAACGTACTATTGCACACACGCGATGTTATAAATTGTTCTTAAACACTTAAATGAATATGAATTAATTGGGATCAAGACAAAACGACCTACTCACAAAAACGACGTAATAAAGATGTTTCACTGCATTTATAATGGAGCTTGACTGGCAGAGGATCATTGTCCGTTTGGATTATTATAAAGGGTCATTTCTCGTTTTCAGTCACCCTACAACTAAGAAATGCTACTGCAATACGTCGTTGAAATGACCAATTACAGAAAACTGAGCGATCGCGTTCTTTTCCGTCTGGATGAGTGTGTGAAACCCAAAGGCCCTCTCTTTTAAATTTACCAATCTGTTTCAAATGCTGTTATATAGTAGACTAATGTTTCTAACCTTTTCTAGTAACTCTTCGATCGTTTGACAATAATTTGCTTCCATTTCTGCACATAAAGCATTATTTTTAGGGAGACTAGTGGTGTCCCTACATAGAAAGTGAACATAAAACCTCAAGAATGACCTGCTCTCTGTTACTATAACTAAATAACATTGTATTACTGCGAACCATAACAGAAGTTTATTTGGATTAGCTGATATTTGGATCATCCGGTGTTCATGTATATCAAATCTGTAATCTTATCTGCAATTGTTATCTTTTATTTATTATTATTTATGTAAATGAATGCTGTCTATAGATGGCGCTGTGTATACCTTATAAATATATGCAATGCAGTTCAAGAGTAGTCTCAGTTGGTTTCATTGTCAGTTTCAGTTGTTGCTGTATCGTACTTCGGCGCGGAGTTTGTTTACATTGTGCAATAAGGCACAGATCGCTCTTTGTCAGCGGCTAAATATTCAAATATGTGTATATTCTGTTTAATATGTGTTGTGTCCTGTTGTGTGTGTGGTGTGTTGTCAAGAATAAAGAAGAAAGTGAAATTCCTGTATTGTGTGTGTGTGAAATCCTGTATTCCTGCTTATTGAAAATTCCATGCATCTAATTTTCATTCGTTTTATATAGCATCATATTTTCAAGCTTCATATTAATCATAATTGCTAGGGTTTATAAAGAATGCTGCTTTTGTTTTCAGAGCAAAAAAGCAGAAGTACTTAATGATAAATTCCTGGAGAAGAACAGAGCATCACTTAGGTACTGTAAACACAACTGTAACTGTATGCTAATTATATCAATGAAATTATTACTCAAATAATGGTGAAGGATGAAAAAACGGATTTTATCGCAAAATCAGTTAGATAGCATAGTCCATACATTAACTGGATTGCATCAGAAGATATTCTTTCCTGTGTCAAGCAAAATTTTAAAAAAGGAATTTCAGAAATTACAGGAATAGAGAATATTATGAAAAGCTTGGATGCATTCCAGATATCAAAACCATCTCCAAATAGACAAAGAACAGAAAGGAAGACAAACTGTGTCAGAATTTTTAGTAAAACATTAATAACTACCGGTCTTTTGAATAAGTTTAATCTTTCGGATACCACAATGTGTACTCCATGCAACGTAATAAACAATCTGGACCTTATTTTACTTCACTGCGCTAGGTATTCTACCACTCGTTGTCGTCTCTGGAAAAAACTAGGACTTGAGCCTACAGCAACCTATAGATTCAAGGAACTCACAAGCAAAATCTTAGAAAATAAACAAAACCTTCAAATTTTCCTTCTAAATCTGAAGTTTTTTGACATTTATTAACTATAACTTTTTTCTGAATGCGGAGAGGATAGCATTTCCAGCTAAAAATCCCAGAACCCCCTCCAATCAATCAATAAGGTGAAGAAAATACAGCCGAATTTTCAGGACGATAAGAAAGAAAGCAAAGAAATTCCGATGTTGGCATGTAATTGTGTTGCATTCAAATGTTGTAAATACATTGGAACTTACTCAAGCAGAATGAGGAATTTGCACACGTGGGGGAATTGATTATTTTTATATTTTTCTGAGAGTTCCATACTCACAGTTTTCAAAAATATTCTCAAAAATGCCAAAAAAAATTGTCAATAATTTTATAATTAATTTTAAAATTAAGCGAAAATCACGCAAAGAGATGACGTACTAGATAACTTTGGATTACGTTTGTCATCTCGCTTCATAGCATACGTCCATGACTTTCGAATCACAGGGTTTTTTTGGTACGCTGAAAAACAACTTTTCTCTAGAAGTAGAGGTTGTATTAGTGCCGAGTGGTACAATACAATATTTATAATATGACTTTGTACTGTCAGTCATAATAATATCATAAAAAGAAATATTTTAAATGGACAAGTTCTAAAGCGACGCACGAAATCGAAAGTAAACAATAACTGTTGTGATTGTCGTCATGAAGTGTGACGTCATAAGGCGAGCGATGTATTAAGAAGGGATTTCGGGATACGGTAAATAGTGCAATATTAAAGCCAAAATCAATAATAAAAGCTCAAAATAAAAGAAATATTTGTACTATCCTTCATAGTTTTTCATGTTCTATTGTTTTCTGATAAAATTAGAAAACGTGAAAATTCCTCATTACACAAGTTGGTGTGACGTTCGTGAATTATTCATATAATTTTACATAATCTAGTGGATTCATAATCAGTGCGCCGAAATATATTTAAGACAAATTACTATATGTTTAAGGAAATACTTAAAGCGAATGAAGTAAATTATTTTTTAGTGATATATTGAAGAAAACCCTTCTCTTTGTAACAATCAATAGAAAAGATGCTTTCCGATTCAGATTATTCAAAACCCACGTTATATAACTACGCCCCAGATTAGCAAGATCCACGTTAGAATTAACGAAAATATTGCGCAGATTTCTTTACAGTTCCGGAAGAATTTAATTATTCATTCATAAATGTGGTCAAACTTAATAAACTGTTATAATTCTTAAGAATTTGCATTTACTTCTCTCTTGCTTTCTACAGTTCGTTACAAAATTATAACTCTTTTTTTTTATTGATAAGAAAATTTAGAAATTTTGCGGAATATTAAGGTATCGAGACAGGTAGTGCGTATTCCGAGGAAACGAAAAAAAGAAAAGAAAGGAAAGAAATACCTATACTCAAGAGTAAGCAATCATTAGTCGCCTATGCGATGAAGAAAAGAAAAATGAAATTA
Source organism: Araneus ventricosus (assembly GCA_013235015.1). Classification (NCBI taxonomy): domain Eukaryota; kingdom Metazoa; phylum Arthropoda; class Arachnida; order Araneae; family Araneidae; genus Araneus; species Araneus ventricosus. Next base: position 13,385 of record BGPR01015363.1, read on the forward strand.
TGAAATCTAAACACACATAAAAATAAGCACGCACAATGTTTAATAACGAATCCTTTGGTGAAAGAATAGAGGATAACGTAATTTTCCACGAAAGTTAGCTCATGCTTTTTAGATCAATTTTTATGAAATAAAAACAATTTCAAAATAATATTTTAAATTTAGAGGAAAGAATTTCCGACTAGTGTCTCTGAATTCAAGCTTTATTATAAAATTTCGGTAGAAGATTCCATATGTCTTTTTTTTCATTGTTTTTTACTTATAAAGAAGTTTGCAAAAGTTTTAGATATAACTATCCTATTCTATTATAATTTACTAAGTCATGAGTTACTAAACCGTACTTGTAGAGAAAGCTTTTATTGCTAAAAAATTTATTATAATACATCATTTTGGAAATTGCATCATTCACATGATTTTTAACTTTTGTTACTTCCAATAATGCAAATAAAGAAACTACAGTAAAGTACCGTTTATACGTTTCTCATTTATACGTCTTTTACATTTATACATCTTTTACATTTATAAGTCTTTTACATTTATACATCTTTTATACGTCTTTTACATTTATACGTCTTTTACATTTATACGTTATTTCATCACAGCCCCGATTCATACGTATTCATTGCAATAAAAGAGTACTTTGTTTATACGACACAAAACTTCGGTTATGCGTCGTGTTCCCCCATTCTAAAATGTGAAAATTTCCTCCTTTCTAGTATGTGAACTGTAATAAAAACTATCATGACTTCGAAATTATTCACAATTGATGAATTAATAGAAGATAGAAGAATTCTAATGCTAGTTTAAGCAATGATTAAGAAGTTATTTAATCTTCCTTTCCTTGGTCCAGGCCTCGTTCAATTCGATAAAACTTTCGATGAGAAAAGCAATCGTGTAATGAAGCTGTGTCTTCAAAAAGATCGCTAAAATAAATAAATGAAAAAAATACATTAAAATATATTAACGGACGATTTTCTTAATAGACAAAACCTAATTCTAAGTCTGACCCAAATTGTGAAAAAAATCGCTTCACAATTTCCACTTCTGAAGAGGGAAGGCCACATACAGTAAAATCTCTCGTCTCCGACACTCAGTTGACCAGAAATATCAAAATAACGGAACTTTTTTAGGTATAAAATGAAATCCGAAATTTAGGCTTATGTTATTTAAAAAAAATCCTTTATGTATCGGTTAGCGAAGGTTTGATGTGAAGTGATGATAGTGAAGACTTCGGCGGATGAAAACAATTCTGTTCCCGTCAAACTCTCACTTGATGACGACAAAATAATCGATCATTTACTGGGAAATGAGAAAGATAATGTGGAAGAAGGGATAAAATATTGACGGAAGATAGGCCAAGACACTTGTGTGGAAAGAAGCAGATGAAGGATTCTGAAGCCAAAACCAGCGGGAGTGGTCTCCCCTAAACTTTCTCCTATACTTTCTAAGTGGAGATTTGTCAAAATCTCGAGTTCGAATTTTTTTGACGATTACAATACTTTCTCTTTGTATATTTCGTATACGAGAAAGTAAAACAAAAAAACAAACCTGAAATCAAATATCTGTTGCCACGTTTCAAAAAAATATTACTTTGAAGCAGGCGCGATAAAATAGGCAATGCAATGAATACTAAAGCGAAAATTCTGCTTTGGAATTGAATTCCCAAGAAAACAATTTATACTACCACAAACGTAACAATTGCAAAAGCGCGTGAATAAAAGATTTGCTGAAATAATGAGATCGGTTTGATTTACAACAATAAAAAAATTGTTAACAATTGATGCTTGAAAACATTATTTATTGTTGTAAATAAAATTTACAACAATAACAGATTGCTACCAATACGCATGCGCATGAGGATCGGATTAAAAGAAATTGAATATGCAATTTGAACGCCTCTTTTTGACGGATTTGGCCCAAACTTTTATACGGACCTACATTCATAACGATAAAACTGTGTACCAAATTTTATCCATTTAGCTATTCAAGTTTTTGAGTTATAGCGTTCACATGACCGCGGACATACAAATAGACAGACTTCCCGTTGACGGATTTTGTCCAAAATTTGAAAGAAACCTACAAATTATGTTTAAAGACCACATACCAAATTTCATCCCCGTAGCTCTAATAGTTTTCGAGTTATTGTGTTCACAGACAGACACACACACACACAGTCATAATTCCGAAATTGTGTTTTTCGGACTCAGGGAGGTCTAAAACATGGAGATTCGTCAAAATCTCGAGTTCCAATTTTTTGACGATTACAATACTTTCTCTTTGTATACTTCGTATACGAGAAAGTAAAAAGAACGTTGCTCTGTAAATTTTATTAAAATTAGCAGAGAAACGCTCATCTATGTAGGGGTGGCGCCAGAGGGGGTACCGGAGGGGCATTGCCCCCCTGTCGGGGATATTGTGCCCCCCCCCCTCGGGGATAATTTCGTATCCCATCGGGGGAAATTTTTGTACGGGGAATTCAACTGTAGTACGTAAATAATAATCTGGCGAAAATTTGAGACCAATTTCATTACACTCGTCCCTCCTGTCGGGGAGATCGTGCCCCCCTATCAGGAAAATCGTGCCCCCTCGTCGGGCAAACTCTAGCGCCATTCCTGCATCTATGGCAGCGCATGGTGTTATGAAGCGCCATTGTATACGCTGTAAACTTCTAAAAATTCGTATGACTATCTCGTAAGCAGACAGGCATTCGACTTTTTATGTCCTTATATTAAGAAATACGTAATTTTCATGTGATGACATGTGTGAATGAAGCTGTTACGAAGCTTCATTTTATACACAGTTAATTTTTAAATATCTGGTCACTATCTTGCAAGTAGACAAGCATATGTCCTCATACTAAGAAAAGTGTAATTTTCTTGGATTATATGTGTAGTAATATCAAAATGTAGTTTTATTTTGTTATTTTGAATTATAAAATTACGTGTACGCGTTTTAATTTTATACAATCAGATGGAGGTGTTTACGATCTTATTGTTATTTATTTAATTTTGGCCGACACATCTAAAATTCATGACCAAGACTTCGCAATATGCAATTCCAAAGACTTTATCACGAAATATGAATTGGTAAGTTCGAGAAATATATATTCTGTTACCCGGAAAATCTCTTATCTGGAGTCAGCGAGGTGCCATTGCTTGCGTCGAAGGATTCTACTGTTACTTCTCAATAAAAATGGTAATAATTATATTATTATTATTAATAATAATAATAATAATAAACCTTTTGAAAACATTAAATATGTTACTCTACTAAAGAGGCATTTTATTTCTTGGTTACGGCAGGGACTCTAAAATTGCACATCACAAAACAAAATAATGCTTTAAAATAATTGTAGTAAATTAGTTAATATGGTGCTTATTAAATCTGATAGTTAACACGGATTTTCATTATATAGCAAAAAAAAAAATAGTCTTCGAAAATAAATTTAATATTATTGCAAGTGACAATTAGTCAAGCAAAACACTCCTTGCAGAAAAATGAGGCACATCCCTGAATCGAAAGGGTCCTCATATTGTTAGTTAGTGGAATTTGGAAAGTGGGATGTCGGATGAGGTGTCTTCCTCGTCACCTGCTTACAGTTCAAAATTATGACGCCAATCTAAAAATAACCTACCTTGATGTAGTTTCAAAACGGGAGATTAATCTAATTAACTAAACTGAGATAATTCTAGAAGGAATATTAGGTCCATTTACATAAGTATTCCATAAGCTTCAAGAGCTGCTATCTCAGATCGTAAGGCTAAAGTGGCATGTGAAATACTAACGGGTTTGATATTCTTTCACTGTCAGTGGCTACTTCAAATTTAATATAATCAACATCGTTTGATTATATTGCATGTTAATGGCTCAATAATTCCTATTTGGTCTTCAGTACTCTCAGCTAAATTAAAATTAATAGGAAGTTTCAGTTTCGTGAAATCAAGATTCACTCCGATGTGCGTTATATTGCATGTTAATGGCCCAATAATTCCTATTTTGTCTTTGGTACTCTCAACTAAATTAAATTAGTGGGAAGTTTCAGCTTCATGAAAACAAGATTCACTCCGATGTACCAGTTGCGAGCCAAAAATATAAGAAAATGGCAACTGCCATTAGAAGTACCAACAAATAAGTGATACTTATACTGGTTTTTGGAAAAATCGACATGTATCACGAATTGATTAAATGCTACAAAGTCTATGAAAATGGTTGAGAAAACTTGCTTAGCTGGAAAGAAACAATCGGAACAATGTGAATAATCCTTGGAGTTAGAGAAGTACAGTCGGGCCTCTATTTAACGAAGTCGTTAAATACCGAAAAAAAGTTCGTTATATGGAAAATTCGTTAAATAGAGATTCACCTATGAAAATACTTTAAACTACACGAAACAGACTTTAAATTCATAAACATTAAATATCATTTTAAAAAAAATTAATCACACCTTTATTTTGTAAATTAATATCTATATGTTTTATATATCTTACCCATCAAAAAGAAATCTGCAAGGAAAACAAGAATAAAACAAAACGTTGTCCGGGAATACACTGTATTTTCAATTTTTAAAAATAATTTTATATTAAAATTAATGAACTTTAGTATTTCATCATACGAGGGTTTGTTAATTTCTGCATCATCACTTGGTCTTCATCGCAATTCATTGCTGTATTGTTTTTATTTTTCACACTGTCCATTTCAAAACTGCCTCATCCACATCTTCATAGACACATGCTTTTAAACGTTTTGAACAAGAATTTGATGGATCATAATTTTGTATCTTATCACGATTTTTTATTGTGGTTGATAAACTGCTTGGACGAATACCAAATTTTAAAGCAATATCCTTTTTCTTGACGTCTTTATCCACCTCATGAAGAATTAATTATTTTTCTTTGATGCTTTCGCTTTGACATTTTCCAGCTACAAGGTCATTGATCACTATAAAATGTGTTAAAAGAAAGAATAAGTTTGAAATGTTTTGAGAAATAGGGGGAAAAAATATTGGATCATAAGAAAAAGTTCGTTAAATAGAGAGTGCACTTCGCTAATTGGAGGTTATTTTACGAAAAAATTCGCAAAATGTTCTTGGTTCCAAGGAAAAGTTCGCAAAATAGAGAAATTCGTAAAATAGAGGTTCGTTAAATAGAGGTCCGACTGTATATGCTGAAATTCATATAATCTTATTTTAGGATTATATTCTTAGTTTTAAAATTTCTGTATCTGCTATTAGGGATGAATTTCACAAATTTTGATTACATGTGAATTTCATGAACTATATCTAATTTATTGTTAGTTGGAGGTTATTGAACTAAAAATATGCACAAGTATCTCACATTCGGTTATTTCTATTAATGAAAACGGGGTTCTAAATCGAATTATTAAGTTATTTAAAACTAGAATTAATTCGCTAAAATAGTTTTGAAAAAAATCAAAAGTGATTTACACTGTGTTTTAATAATAAAAAAAAAAAAAAAAAAATTTTTAATTATGATAAAAAGATAATTAAAAATATCAACGTTTAAAAAGTAATAATAATTATTATTTTAACGTATTTTAAGTATATTGCTTAATACAAAAAAATTGTTGCAAATTCAATCTTGTTGAATCATTTAATGGGACCTGAAGTGTAAGAATGATATTCCGTAAATTTTAAGCTGCTAAATTAATTAATTTTTCTTGATATTGTTTGGAATCTACACTAGATGGCAGCACTGCCATTGTTACAGCATTCAAATACACTTTTAAAGTGATAATTATTTGAATTCTTATCGTTAAATAATATTTAGTTCATAATTTTTTTGAAAATTAATAAATTATATTGTAGGCTGTTTTTGCTATGGCGTGTGCCAATTTACTATTATAATTTAATTAAGGAAATGAAATTTTCGTCATTACGTATATATGTCTTTTTTTACGTACTTAATAAATAATGAAGAGTTTACCTTTTATAACGTGTAATTACAGTATTAATGAATCAGCTGATTTTTTACTAATTCTGTGATGCTTTATTATATATTTTAACAGGTGATTTGATAAATAGATTTAAATAGCTCTAGTAAATCCCTACACATGTTTACAAACATTAAAAAAGCTCTGAAATTCTATCAACTTTTCTGCCATTAAAAATGACATTAATTATTTTCTAAAATTTAATGTGAGACGAATATGGGATCTTGAAGGAATAAATACTACACAATGCTAAATATATCCTTCGTTTATTTGTCTAAATTATTCGTGTTTAGAAACTTGTTATTTTATAAATACATAGATGGCAGCACCAATTAAACAATATATAACTTTCAAGATTTTCTGCATTTTATAGTTAGAAAATCGAATTTCGTAAATTATTATGAAAAACGCTTTCCACTTTTCAAATACTTCATTTTTTAACTTCCATCATTAAACTCACATCAAAATATGCTTATTATTAAAAAAAAAGTTAAATTTCATAATATGAACGAATAAAATATTTTTAAGTATATTTTCAGTTTATTCATGAAAAGCTAATTTAAAAAAATTATCGAGGTTTCTTGCGAAACAAAAAAAAGTTCTAAAACTTCACGAGTGATATGAGAATACTTGCTAATTTCTTTGCTTTCTTTTTCTCGGGTTTCAAATAATGTGAAAGGAACTTCAGCTTAGCATTTCGTAGGCCGAAGACTGTGCAAGAGATGGCAAGAAGAAGCAATTGCAAATCCCTTAAATATTTTAGATGATAGCTCTTTCCTAAATGTTACTCGTTATTATATCAGAGAATACTCATATGTAGGGCTGAAGGAGGAAAGAGAGAACTATTACATGCACTCACAGTATTTAAACTCTATAATTTATTTCTAGTTTTGCTCGAGATTTCTCAAGGAAAATTTCAATTCAATGCTTTATTTTTTAAATATCTTTATTCCATAAATCTCAATGCGAAATATTTTTTAGACTTAATTGTCCATTTTTTTAATTTAAGTAAAAATATTTTACGAATGCAGCGAAATTATATATCGTCGTTTATCAAGCAACACTACCTATCTCAATTTTTGGAAATTTCAAAGAGAAACAAAATACTTAAATTTTAGCAACCATGAATGAATATTTTCGAATTTTTTTTCACATCTGGTAGTAACATGCATTCTCATGTTTATATCAGATGTCAAAAAAATTCAGAAATATTCGTTATTGATTGCGAGAAATTTGAGTATTTTCTTCCTCTTTGAAATTTCAAAAAATTGAGATGCTGGTGTTGTTTGTCAAGCGACGATACACTTATATACTCATTTTTTTGTAAGGTATTAAGTTTAATAACCTGCAAAAAAAAATCGAACACTTTTTGAAACTTTATGTATGCATTTGTGTTACATACAAACCTGCAGAGATAAAAAATAAAAGTCATATATTTTTCTTTTGATAAAAAAAAATAAGCCAATGTTCGAAAATTCTGTTATCAGCATTCGTTTCGAAAAAGCAACTTCTTTTAATTTTTGCGAAATTTCAACCAAAGATTATATAATCTCTTTTGGGACCTTTGTTGACAGCAAATGAATGCTGTACATTTTGAAAGATTTGTTATGTTACAAAGATCGTAATATTGACTCCTTTCTTTCACAATAATGATGTCAAAACATTTTGGAGACAAATGAAACAGCATGATAACATTGACCTTCAGTGTGATTTGAGCGATTGAAACCTGCCTTTTACGCTTTCTATTTTACACTTAGCAAATAAAAGCTCTGAATAACTTTAATATAACTACGTATTTATTTAATAGAAAAACTAAATCAACTCCTGTTTTAAGCTTATTTTATCCATTGATTATCTTACTCATTAATCTTAATTAATTTATTTGCAAGACATTCTGTGCATTGATTTTTATTCAGAATTTAAACTGAAATTATTTAAAAACAGAATGTTTAATAATTAAGTATATCCCTTAATGCTTTGAAGTAACAATTGCATACTTATGTAAATTTTCGAAAGCTTCATGACTATAATCATGTTTGTAACCGAGTGTGTCATCATTAAAGGAATAAAAGTGAGGCAATTACATTTATAATTATTTACTTACTTAAAACATAGTTACAAACACACACACAATTACAAAAAACACACAAAACAATTAACATAAAAATGATTAAGTAATTTAAGAAAAAAATGATTAACAGGGGCATTTCACATAAAAAAGAGTCAACCTCACGGGGCAAGATCCACCGAGACTCTGCCAGTTTATAGCATTGTCCGATAGGTGGCTTTTGACAGAGAGACGTGTTGAGTTGTTGTACGCCTGTATGTCGGCGTTAGTCTCCCCTCTGGTTGCGACGGCGTCCCGAAGAGGAACCAGGACTATCTTGTTGGGCACGGCGACTTGGCGCATGTCTCTTAACAGATGATCGTACTCCAGCAGGTGGTACGAGTCTTTGGTGGTCGTCCACGTTTCTTTATAGGAGACACCGGTTGAGTGTCTCTGCTTTGAACAGGATGTAGGGCAGAAACATGGTATGTTCCAAGAGGTCCGTTAGGGGAATCCAATCTTGACACTATATATGTTGTTGGAGACTTTTGTGTTAAGATCAAATAGGGTCCGTCCCTTTTCGGAACAAACTTAGCAGTAATCTTTGAGTGAGCTTTACTCACTGGATGAGTAGTAACCCATACTTTATCTCCGGGAGAGAAATATAACGGTCTTCTACGACGGCCAAACTGCTTCTTTCTTCGATCTTGCTTTTTCTCAATTTTGTCTCTTATTTCGCTTGATAGCTCTGAAAAACGTTTTAGATATGGTGTTATCTCTGAAACAAAGTTATCGTTCTCAATGACAGATGTTAAGTCATTCAAAATATCATCGATATGATGTTCGACATAGGGAGTAGGCTCTCACCCTAGTCTGAACACTTCATTTCCATTTAATATCACATTCAGAGTGTTTTTCTGCTGACTGGTAAGCGTGCTTCCTTCATTTTCTCGTAAAAATTGAGTTTTTACTTCAGATACATACTCCATGTGAGATGTCGGAGCTACGTGAGCATCATTTTCAAATGGAAAACTTTTGTGAGGGTTATCAGAAAAATGCCATTTTCGGCTCATAAGATCAAAAACCACGCCTGCATCTTGAAGAAAATCAAGACCTAACGATGTGGATGTAACCTTTGGATTCAGGCAAAATTATAAATTTAGTTCGTATAACTCTGTTCTTTATCTGAACATTCACCTGGGTGATGAGAACTTGAGCATTAGAAGAATGCCCATCAGCAAAAGTCGATCTTTGATCGACTCTTTAATAAATTTCATGCCTTGTTCCTGAAGAATTTTGTACAGACCTTTTCCAGCAATAGAGTGTGTAGCTCCGAAATCAGCACAGCCAATTCCATTAACTGGGTTGGTTCTGATAGGCAGGAAAGCAATCAGAGTAGATGATTCGAAAACTGACAATGCACCGAATTCGGTTCGGTGCTTTTAGGAGAACAGGTAGGACATTTTGACTTTGTGACACCAGGCGTACCACAACCGCAACAAGTGACTGACCAATTTCAGGATCCACTGGAGGATTCCTTCGAAGAACGGGCTTCTTTGGAACAAACGTTTTCTTGCACTGTTCAACTCTTTCAGGAATGAAAGGCTTCTTTGAATAATTTGGAAATGCTCGAGTTTTGTCCTCGTTTCATGTCCTTTAAATTCTCATCATTATCGAACTTTTCTGCTAACTGAGGTGGTTCATTGAGATCTGATCATTCATCAAGGAGATGATTTTTGTATTCAGGTTCACACCTTTTCTTCATTTGACCAGAAATAATCAAGGCTTTTAAATCTTCCAGGGTTTTAATTTCTAACTCGTCCAACCACGACTGGAAGCAAGATTGTAGTTCAAAGGCAAAATCTTTCCATGTGCTTTCTGGAGCTTTCTTATGCGGTGAAAATAGAATGCGATATTTCACGGCATTCATTTTGAAGCGCTGAAGTAAAAGAGTTTTTACGTATTCAAAATCATGGATTTTGATTTCTGGCTCTCTGGCAAGTAATCTTCCTATTTCTGCAGGTAAGCTACTGATCAAATACGTCACCCAGAGGTCAGGAGGAACTTTCAAAATTTTGAACTGTCGTTCGCAGAGTGTGAGATATAGGGCCATATCACCATCTTTTTCAAATTGAATTAACATTCTTTGAAGATCGAAACTCGGGCAGATGTCATCAGAACTCTTTATGGATCCTATAGACGATTGTTCAGCTTGAATCTTTAGCTTCTCAAGTTCGAAACTACGTTCTTTTTCAAGTTGATCTCGTTGAAGAGTCTCCTCTGCTTTCCTTTCGGAAATGATAAAAGTGAGACAACTTTTGCAAAAGTTAGCATCATATGATGCACTTTTGATTATGAGGTCTTTGATATTTAAAAAGGTCATATCATCTGTGACTTCAATTCCAAGATCAGCTGCTAAAGCCTTTAGATCTTCTTTCGTACCTTAGGCGAAGAAAGACGTGGTTGCAGGAACAAAATTTCAACCAGAGAGGGAGGAAAAAGCAGAGCAAATGATTTTATTTTTCGATGAAAACAGGAACTGGTAAAGTTCTTAAAGTTTGTATCACACAAAACTGTCTTTAAATTATTATTTCACTGTAAAATTCTGTTACAGAGTTCTTTTACCATGAAAATTCAAATTTTAAAACATTATATTTGATAAGCAGAAAAAAATGGGCCCAAGTATTTTTACTCCTGAAATAAAAAGCATTTTTCTTTACCAAATTTTCATTTTATACTGATAGTCAATTAATATTATGAAACAAAACCGACAACTATAAAAAGCAATAGATATATGTATCAATATTCAGTAAGACATAAAAAATAGATAAAAGATTTTACTGAATACAGATAAAAAAATGAATTTAACATTCAATTTACTGACAGAAAATAAAAATCTACTCTCAATTTTTTTTTTCAGAAAGTATGAAACAGTTTGCTTTTTCTTTTAGTACAAAATTCACCTTAACTTCATATTCATTTAAAGAAAAACCCTCAGTATAAGCTTATAAAATATTTTTGTTTTATATCAAAGTAATAATGGTGAATTTTAAATCATAGTTAAATGCAGGATAGAAATATACATTAGAATATGCAATAAAATAACATATTATTAACATGCAAAATAACATATTATATTTTATGCAATAAAATAACAACAGTTTCAATATTTCTTTTAAATTCTTCTTTTCAAGCTGTTAGAAATCTGAAAATAAAATATAACTGATACATGAAAAAACAATGATAAAAATTCGATGTTAATCACTCTTTTCAAAAGGATTTTTTTTTCTTTCTTTATGGCTATGATTAACCGGAAACAAATTTTAAAAAAGATCCAAGTTGAAGGCAAACACTCGATGCGCAGAAATGAAATAATAAACTATCGCTTAAGCAGAATTTGACATTTGGCAGTGAGCCAAGAAAGAAAATGTATTCCAAAACGATACTAATAACTGAATTGCGTATTATAAAGAACTAAAAATTTCAACTTTCTGCTATTATAGCTCATTGTAAACTAAGTTTATAAACTAGATAAAATTAAAATCAACCTTTTATCCAGTATAAAAGTTCACAAAACTAAATTATTTTCAAAATTGAAATATATTTGTTTACACATCTATATTTGACAGCATTTCAATTCAGAACAATTTTCAAGTCGGATATTGTAAATTACAGCCATTAAGAATAGTATGACATGTGCAAATTCTTTTTGCTTCTGATTTTTCCAAGGTATAATACGAACAAAATTGAATAACAAGTGAAAATATATTTATATGTATATATAAAAATCGAAAGTGCGCAGAAAGGAATAAATGCATTTTAGTATAAATAAACACTCAGAATAAATGGTTTTTTTAATACAACTTCCGTTCTTGATGGAACATCAAAATAATTATACTTTAGAATAAACACAGGGTGTATTTCATTTTCAAAATATGCCTGAATGGCAAAATGATTCAATATTCAAAACTTTATCTAAGATGTTAAGTTTATCATTAGATATTAAGTTGAAAAAATACAATGTACTTAGATTTTAGCTTGCTTGATGAAGCTTTTTGACTCGAAAATCTCTCCGGTCCTTCAGGATTGGCAAATCATTAGTGAAGATGCTTGAAACACCATTTGGAGAGATGAGAGACTCGTGGTTAATTAAGTTAACTTTTGAAACTTAACGAGCGGGTATCGGGACCGAATTGGGCGCCATTATTTTTTGTAACCGAGTGTATCATCATTAAAGGATAAAAGTGAGACTATTACATTTATAATTATTTACTTACTTAAAACAAAGTTACAGAAACACACAATTACAAAAAACAATTAACATAAAAAATGATTAAGCAATTTAAGAAAAAAACGATTAACAGGGACATTTGACATAAAAAAGAGTCAACCTCACAGGGCAAGATCCACCGAGTCTCTGCCAGTTTATAGCATTGTCCGATAGGTGGCTTTTAACAGAGAGACGTGTTGAATTGTTATACGCCTGTATGTCGGCGTTACATGTTTAACTTAACGATTATTGTTCGTCTTTTAAATAAAAATGTGAAAGTTCAACTGTAATTAAAAACTTATTACACTTTTAACAAATTTAAAGTTCGTGTGAGATATTTGAATATTAAGTGAGTGCATTAAATATAAGTAAATTCCGTTTCCGCCAATGACTCTCAAAGTATGGATGTGGACTTTTCTAGGATGAGAGCAAATACCTTAGGAAAAAAAGTTAAAAAATGGAACTTATTGTTGAAAACAAACTTAAATAAAACATACTTCTTTATTTGAAAAAATACCGTTTTACCCTTTAAATTATGCTAGCATATGTTAATAACACCATAGCTTTGCTGTCAAATATATAAAATTCCAAAATTCTTCGATAAGAAATGAAATTTTACAAATATTCGTGAGAAGGAGAGCAGGTTAAAACCGATTTAGAAAGTTGGTTTCTAAATAGTAAAAGACCAGAACCACTGAATTACGGGTTCAACTCCTTGTTTCATAATGTATTCAGAGTGTATACAGTAATTTCTATTCAAACATATGACACTGCAAAATCATACAGCGAAATGCCGTTGCTTTATTATGTAAATGAGCTCTGTACTTGATCTGGGAAATGTAAAAAAAGTTCTGTTAGAAATTTGTAACAGTTCTTGTTTTGTAATGTAAGCAAGCTCTATTACCAGCGTAACTTGATTTGTTTTATATAGTAAACATAAGCTTTGCTTAACTGCTCTTTTTTATAAAGTTTTCAAATTTCGCTTTACAATGTATTCATCCTTAACACAGCTCAGCATTAGTTTCGAGAAGAAATGTGTTGGCCACAATGAAATCAAATAGTTTCAGTTTATGACTTGATGGAGGTTAGAGTCAAATAAAATAACAAAACCCTTCTTTAACGACGAACTTAAAGTGATCGAAGGGGAAGAATCAAAGACAATACAAGAAGGTTAAATCGGAAGCCATCGCTAGCCTTTTATTTTGACTACAAATAGATTACCAGCAAATGAGTACCTTCTTTTCTTTTTCTTTCCTTTCTTTTCCTCAGCTCCGCGTTTGAGATACAATCGAAGAAACGTGTCTCTTTGACAACCGTAGATTCAAGGGCTCATATAGGTGGAAAAAAGAAAGAAAATGCCGATGAACGGAACAATAAACTTTACAGTCCTTACTCTGCTTCTGTTTTGCATGGAAGCAGAAAAGTATGGCATCGATTCCTGAGGATATACCTCATCTGATTCCTGTATTCATAAGAATTTCGCTAATATGAAATCCTCTTATTCAGAAATTTGATTAATCCGATCTGGAGCTTGAAAGAAATGAAAAGAAAATAAGCAGAATGATATGACACGTATTCTTAGTTTTATTTTCCAAAGGAGTTCTGTATTACCAAGAAGCCACTAATGCGAATTTCGCTTATTCGTAAATCTAGTTAATCGGAAATGGAGCTTAAAGAAATGAAGAAATATATTTCAGTTTCAATTAAGAATCGATGCAGAAAGATGGCAAAATTGATTGAACCTATTTTCCAACTGAACTTCTGTATTTATTGAGAATTTTGTTAGAAGGAACCCATTCATTCGAAAATCTGATTGCCAATATTTTCAAACACAACGCCGCCCCGGCCGAAGCCATACAGAGGAAGCGATTGGCCACCGCGAAGCACCTCCGTGCTTCAAAAGAGACACATCTACATTTAGGGGTCTATTCTGGTACCCCCGGTTGGGTTGGG